>JANHFL010003132.1:0-12052 GCA_032468155.1 Oxyrhabdium leporinum | reverse complement strand
CAATGGGATCCCATTACTTGTTGTATTCTGAACTTCTAATAAAAAGAACAAATGTAAAACAGGATTGGATTTTTGCTTTTGTTGTTGTCTTTTCGTGCCAGTATAAAATTATAAGAAGTAACTGCACTTGTAATTTAACACTCAACGTACACTCCCATTCAGGTAGTCCTCGACTTATGACTTCAGTTGGGACCTAAATTTCTGTTGTAAGTTGTTGCGATTGTGTGACAATTTTGTGACAGTTTTTATAGTGGTTATTAAAGTGAATCCAGCTTCCCTAATGAGCGTTTCCTTTGCTGGAAATTGGCAAAAAAAAAGGTTGCAAATTGTGAATGCATGACTGGGATGTTGCAGCTTGTGAATGTGAGCTGGTTGCCAAGTGCCCAAATTGCGATCGTGTGACTACGAGGGTGGTGTGACAGTTATAAATACAAGCAGGGATTGTGTGCCACTTTTTCCAAGGCCATCCTAACTTTGAACCATCAAACAAATGGTCATAAGTCAAGGACTACCTGAATGTATCAGGTAATCTAATCTGAGATCTGTTGAGTGGTTGATTTAATATCAAGGGTAAATACTGAAAGTCTATGGAGATTCTCAGTCATCCATGTCCCAAAGGTGTTTTTTCAAGAGGCAACCGGACTTTCTGGTTTTTCTTTGAAGAAGTTTCTCATCCAAGCAGCTTCAGAGCTGAAAAAGCACTTTACTGAAAGATCTAGGATAGGTTTTCCACCACTTAGGACATGACAACCCGAGTTTAAGAAATCTGAATGCTCAACCACATCACAGCAGCTCATCTATTGGCCGTACAATTCACAAAGTTAAATGTATGCCTGTTGGATCAGAACATGAAGTCTTAAGGTCAAGTATGATTCCTGATGATTTCATGCCTACGAAGTTTCCTTGGCATGATACAGAACATCTAGTTCCTTTACTAGAATGGTTTTTCTCCCCCCAACTTCCCAGTCTAGTCTGGGATTCCCTGGGGATCTTTCATATTAGTGAGACCGGACCGTACTTAGTCCTAAACATGGATAAGATTAGCTAAATGCTGGAACAAGCCCAGATCCATCTTAAATTACTGTGTTACATGGGGCTGCCCTTGAGGAGCATCCGGAAGCTCCAGTTGGTGCAAAATGCAGCAGCCCACATGGTTTTGTGCAGACCCTGGTGTGCACATGTATAACCTCTCCTGCGGGAGCTGCATTGGTTGCTGATTTGCTTCCAGGCGCAATTCAAGGTGTTGGTTGTCACCTTTAAAGCCCTTCATGGCTTGGGACCAGGTTATCTGAGGGACCATTTCTTGCCGGTCACATCTACCCGACCCATCAGAGCAGGGAGGCAGGGAATGCTGCGGCTCCCATCCCCAAGGGATATACCTGGTGGGACCCAGAAGAAAGGCCTTCTACATGGTGGCTCCCTTTCTCTGGAACATTCCTCCAGAGGTTAGAACGGCCCCCACACTACTCTTCCAGAAGATGCCGAAGACCTGGTTCTGCCAGCGGGCCTGGGGAACTCAGAGCGGGGTGGAGCCCATTAAATGGCTCGTGATCTTCTGTCATCGGGGCAGGGGATGGGAGTTGGAGGGTGATTTTATTATATTGTACTTTATTAATTTATTTGATTCTTTTTGTTAGGCTTTATTGTTTTAAATGTGATTTTATATCCTGTAAGCCGCCTTGAGTCGCCTTGGGCAAATAGACAGCAATCTAAATTCAATAAATAAATTCCTAGAGGCAGTCTATGTCATAATGGAAACAAACACCTGAATCTCTTTTGCCTTTCAAGTTTCTTTACAACTATCTAGGGTATCAAATTCAAGGCCTGTGGGCTGCATCCGGCCCATGGGGTGCTTAAATCTGGCCCATGGGGCCTTACTGGAAATAGCAAAGGACTGGCCCACGGTCCCTCTGGCAGCCAAAATAGGGCATGAGCGCATGTGTGAGGGCCTAATGATCCCATGCCCCATTTTGGCCAGCAGGGTGCTGCAGGAGGCCATCCAGGCTGAAAATGGGGTGCAGGGGGGCTTTTGTGCCCCCCTGTGCCCCCTTTTAGCCCACAGGGTGCTGCAGGAGGCGTTCCTCCCACCTCCACCATCCCCTGGCCAGCCCGAGGAGAATTACGTTGCTGATCTGACCCTCGAAAATATCCAGTTTGACACCCTTGATCTAGGACATCACCATCTTTGGTTTTTTCTATATTAAACAACCATTTCCATCAGCCTCAGGTAGTATAATGACTACTGTGAGATTGTGGGAATTCGCAGTTCAGCATCAGAAGAATCACTCATCCAGAGTTGATTTAACAGAACTATTTGATTTAAAACAGTGGGGTTGATTTAAAAGAGCAATATTATGAAGCTAAAATACAGCCACCAATGTGCACTAAGGTTGGGGTGTATGTGTCTTTCTGGTATTATTCTATCATAAAATTTTATGCCCCTCCCCCCCTCAAACATGAAGCGATGATCCCAAACTAATACGGTATAGTGAAATGGTTAGAGATCTGATCTAGGTCATTGCTCTGAATCGTCAGATAGCTGAAAATAATAATATTTCAACTAACCTGGGATACTAGCAGGATTTCCCCCCTCTTTTTCTTAACAACAGGATACGCTGGGCTAGGTTGAAGAGTTGAACCGGATACACCAGGGGTGTCAAACTCAAGGCCCGGGGGCCAGATCTAGCCCATGGGGTGCTTAGATCTGGCCCACGGGGCTGCCCTGGAAGCAGTGAAGGACTGGACCGCTGTGCCTCTGCCAGCGAAAACAGAGCTCAGGAGGGCTGTGTGCGGCCCTCACAAGTTCTGTTTTCACTGGTACCGGGTTTCAGGAGGCCATCCCAGCCGAAAACTGAGCTCATGAGGGCTGCATGTGACTCCCCTGAGCTCCATTTTTGCTGGCAGAGTGTTGCAGGAGACCGTCCCAACCGAAAACGGAGCTCGGGTGCCCATTTTCGCTGGCAGAGTGCTCAGGCCACCACAGGCACCCCCTGACACGAGTGATGTCATGCTGGCCACGCCCAACCTGGCCACGCCCACCCCACCCCTCCGAGGTCAAACATAAGCCTGATGCGGCCCTCAATGAACTTGAGTTTGACACCCCTGGGCTACACTGATACCGAGTATGATACAGTTTGTCAACTATGCATTTGAAGTGCTGAGTCTAATGTTTCTACCTACATCAGACTTGCTCAGAGAATAAAGATTATAAAGTTATCAGGAAATCTTTTCATTGTTAATACTGTTTTGGGGGGGAAATCAGATATAAGTGGATTGATACAAATTGACATGAAAGGCTGATTACTATTGCCTTAAATCCTGTAGATATATTTATTGAAGATTATGCAGAAACCATATTAATTTGAAACTAAAGAAGGCTTTATAAATAAACAAGTATTGTCTGCCTTTTAATTTGTTCAAGAAGGCCTTGTGTTTTAATTAGACTGTATTTTGTACTTTTCTTCCTTTTTTTAGAACACCAGATTAAAATAATTATTATCTTCATATTACGATCACTTAGGTGGGAAGAGACCTGTGCATCACTTACTTTTCTGAAGATTTTAAAACCTAGTTTATAGAACCATTTTTTATCTACCCTGAAATTTGTTAGGTTGCCTCTTGAGGCACTTAGGCAATAAATAAACAAATAAAAAATAAATGAATGCTGTTACAGTAATCTTTAAAAAATATGAATGGTCTGTGCAGAGGAGAGTTGGTCTCATAAGATTGATTCTGTGATGTGTTTTTTTTTCAGAGATAAAAAAGAAACAGTGCCAAAACTATATTTGGCTTGGAAGAACAGATGCATTAGTACAGCTTGCCTTTAAAGAGGACAGCATTCCATGGAAGAATGACAAATTAGCATGATGTGTGCATTTGCCAAGGTCAATTGATGTGATATGGAGACTTTATCTGTTTAAATATTCTAAAACAGAAGGAACTGTATCTTCACGAAAGGAACATTTCCAAAACCTATCTGTCTATGGCAATAGAGGGTAAACTGCTTATATCTAGGCTCTGAAAGAAGACTTTAAGTTGGTGGTCTGAAGTCCATAGCCATGCCATAACTATAACCATCTTATCTCCCTTCATGCTTCTCCCATCTGAACCTGGTGTTTGTGGGTTTCTTGTCAAATACTGTTACCTACTAATTGATCATTCCTAACTTTAGTTCTGGAAATGATTAACATGCTTGCAAGGTGTCCAGTAATATTAAAATATTCTTAACACTTGAAGGGTAAAATTTAGGCCACGTGAAGACAAAAATGACAAAACACGCCAGTCAGATGTAATAGTTTAATTGTTAGTGCTCTTTTTAATATATTTTTAGATGCGGTCTTGGTGTTATCCTGTAATTTTCGCTGCTTGCTGTTCAGTATTGAAAATGTTTTATTACATCAGGAAACACTAAAATCTTTCATTTACTTAATTTATATGCCAGCCATCTCACTACCCAGGGTGACTGATTTGGACCCAATCCCCTCACAGTCACATGCAAAGGTTGGGTTTGTGCAACCATTTCCTGAAATGAATTTACATATCCATGTGTAAGGGAAGTAATGCACATTAGTAAATAGTCCAATTTATGGTTGCTTCAGCATCGACTTAAAAGTAATCCTTTGTGCTTGTCAATATCACTATGCAATATATAGTACAAATACTAAATGGGGGAACAGGATGTGTGTGGAAGCAAAACAAAACACCCTCTCACAAATTTCTTTTGGGGAACTTATTAATCAGTAAAATTGGATTCTAGCATTGAGGAGGAGGTTGGATTTGATAGATATTTGGGAAATAAAAATTTGGTAAATAGCTTCCAAAATTATGATCTACTAGTACTCCCGAAGGTGCTTTGTAGGATGACTTACTTCTCATTACTCATGTTGAATTAAACTAACTTCTGTTTTGAGTCTCATAAAGTAAGAATAGCAACTTTTTTGCTGTGTACCAACCTGGTACTTACATTCCTATGGATGAAATCTGTAAATTTATAATCTATAAATTTATAATCTATAAATTTATACACTCTCAAGCAAGCATGAAAAAATTGCCCATAGTTTCTTTCACAAAGCAAAACAGCTTCCCAAAGTAGAGAGCATTTCTACATCTCATGGGTGCACCCTTTTAGATGTGCATCATGCCCTTAATAACTTAAAGAATTTATTATGCAGTCTTACCAATGAGGAAGTGTTTGTCTGAAAGGGAAAATAAATCTTTGGTATAAAGTGGCTGGCTGGAAGCAAAAATATGATCTATTGTCTCATTCAACCTAGGCAGCAGTCTAATGTCCAGAGTTTTTTTCCAAAATCATTTTTTAAAACATTGCCAAATCAAGTGTGTCATAATTTGTAAGTTCAGTCTGATCCTTATTAAAACTATTTCTGTAATTTATACAGGGAATCATAATTCTATAAAATGTTTAAGTTTTTAGAAACGAAATGTAAGCACCATAACTCTGGCTGAAAAATGCAATAGTTAAAAAAATTCAGAACAGATCACTGACCTATCCCCGTGCCAAAGTTCAATTTTGGAGGCACAATCAGTTCTCTCTGATATTCCTCGCTAGTTTTGTCCGAATCTTTAAAATTATTTAGCCAAGCAAAAGGTAGTCCTCAACTTATGACTGGTCACTTAGCAACTGAAATTCCGACGGATCTACTTGATTCGAAATTCCAATGGCTGCTCCCCCACATGGTCACACATGGCCTCACTTTGGGTGCTCAACAACAGGCCTGCATTTAGGGCCAATTGCAGAGTCACGCAGTCAAGTGGATTATGTATAGGTAGTCCTCGACTTACAACAGTTCAATTAGTGACCGTTTGAAGTTACAATGACACTGAAAAAAGTGACTTACCACTGTTTTTCAAATCACCCTTGCGGCATTTCCATGGTCGTGTGATTTACATTCCAATGGTTGACAACAACTGACTCACATTTATGACGGTTGCTTCTGACCTTCTGATGAGCAAAATCAATGGGAAAACCAGATTCATTTAACAATCCTATTTCTAATTTAAGAACTTCAGTGATTCACTTAACAAATATGTCATAAAAAGTCGTAAAATGAGGCAAAATTCACTTTACAAATTTCTCACTTAGCAACATAAATTTTGGGTTCAGTTGTGTATTACAATGGCTTTGCTGAAAACAGGCATTCCAGTTTTCTGCAAAACCAGCCCATAGTGAACCTTTGATTCACTTAACAACAAAGGTGTTAGACCTTTGTAGAAAACGTCATAAAATCAGGCTGGTTATTTGACCAACCTGCTTTATGTCTGTCATGAGTTATGTGAGCTCCATCGTGGTCATAACTTGTGGACTACCTACATTAGAGGCTTAAACCCTGTAGTTAGCACCTTTCTCCAGGTGGAGAAAGCTAATCCATTACAGTCTCTATACGCTATATGCTAGGACAAAATCTAATAAACATCATCCCCCCATCACTACCCTTAAATGAACTGCAGAACTCTCCTGTAGAGATGGAAAGAGTCAGTGGTTAGTTTTGCCTCATGGTTATTATCCTTCATCTGTCTCACTTGTAAATACAATGTAGAGCTAGGAAGTCCTTCAGGAGTGATGAGGTCAAGTTCTGTTTGAGGCCCATGTGAAAATAGCAGTCCAGGCTCAGTGTAAGGACTGCAGTGCACTTTGTCACCGAAGGAGAAGAGCTGTTGTTGCCAGCAGAAACAGGAGCAAAGTTGAGGAGGCTGAAATCGCTGCAGCTCCTCCACAGTCTTGGGCATTTTCCTGAAAAGGAGAAGGCCAGCAGGTGATCAGCGATCCTAGCAGTAGTGTAGGATTGGCTCCATGGGAAATGAAGCAGGCTTTATGGTGACAAGGGTATTGTTATACCTATAATTCTATCATTTCTGCAAATTATTCTGTAACCGAAAGCTAACAGATCTTACCTCTGGATGGAATGCATGGCAGGTGTCTGGTCGGCGCCTCAGTTTCTGAGAGCGCATCCGGTCGCATTTCACCGAACTGTTATGTACGCAGCTGTTAAGGCTAATAGCAGTGTTTGGAAGTGGAGAAATAGGGGACATCTTACTTAAAATATCTAGAGTCAGCGGATGCTGTGCTGGCCAATAATTTAAATTTGCGACTAAAAATACCAGCTGGCCTACAGAAATGTATTTCCATCACATACATAGCATTTCCTGATGCTCAAGCTAAGCAGGCTTCAGCCCACATGCATAATATTGCAACAACGGGATAAGCCTACACACAAAGTCTTGCCACAGGACGAAGATTTCCGAAATATTTTTCTGCCACCACCCCTGTTAGCAGTTCCAGTTGAGATGAGCTGGGATTAGTGACCACGTTTGAAAAAAAAAAATATCCCCAAATCATACTGAAACTGACAGGACTCCATCATAACCTATCTGGCCCACTTTATTTGTCATGGCTTTTCGCTGGATTGAGGCAACCTTGGGGAACTGCACACCCTGGGAGCCTTCCCAGATGGGCAGCAGGCTGAATCTGTTGGAAGCAATGGCTTTCACCTAGTCTTGGGACACATCCTGCAAGTTGTTTTCCTCTTTGTGCTGAACTAAAACCCATCAGCTAAAGACCAGATGTAATCTTTCATGAGATACGCTTTCTGCACGTTTTATCTTTTCTCACCATCACACTGGCTCAGGGTGAACATTTCCAAGTTATCCTACAGAGTTGGTCTCAGCAGGCGAGAGCTGAACTTGAATCCTAAGTCTTGAAAGCTAAGCAAGGTTGAGAGAGGAGGCTACTGGAGAATTCTAAATAAGCCATGATGAATTCAGTGACGAAGAAAACTTCACGGATGTGTGCATGAAGTAGTTGACAGCAGCTGAATCTAAGTCAATGTAGTGTTTTTTTTAAAAAAAACAAAACAAAACAAAACCCTTAGCATGTTGGTTCTCAATTTTTAGGTAAGATTGGTACTATTTTAATTTTGGCAGTTGTACCAGGCCATCTATAGCGCTGTTGCAGATCACTGTGGATTTCCGATCCAAAAGTTGAGAAGATTGGCTTAACATACTGTGCCAATCCAACCAAGTAGTCAGACTAGAGTAAGTCATGTGGATCCCGAAATGTAGGCTAATTGAATAAATCCTGATTTAGAGTAAACTCTTGGCTAAAACTAAGGTGCCAACACAATTGATAAAGTAGCTTGCACATAGCACTAGAGATAAAATCAAAAGCATCTTGCTTTTATTGTTATAATTTCTAATATATCTACCTGTTCTTTTATAGCTCCACTGGCTCCATAGACCTTTAAAATTAAAATTTTAAAGAGAATTTGGAAAACAGCAAGGCTTATTTCTTTCACTTACCTTTGTAAAAAATATTTATGGCATCTAGAAAAGCACACATATTTTAGTTTACCTAAAGTGTAACAAGCAATAATAAATTACTGTAAATAGCAACTAACAATATAGTACTGTTTCAGAGTGGCGCGGTGGCCTAGAGGTGGAGCTCTCAGCTCACAATCAGGAGGCTGTGAGTTCGATCCTAGGTAGAAGCAGATATTTCTCTCTCTGGGCGTACTGGGAATATAGCTGCTGAAAGAAACTCTGCATTGGCGACAGGAAGGGCATCTGGCCAGTAAACACTCAGCTCTATTCAGTTGCCCAGACTCCACCCCACAAGGGATTATGAGTCGTTAAAAGAGGATGAATATAGTACTGGTTCGACTTCGCTTTTTAACAGTACTGTTTTCATTCCGCATTTAAACAGAAGTATGTTTTATTAATCCCTTCTAGAGTTTTGAAGGAAAATGCTGGATTTGTGCTAATGAACTGCCAAAGAGTTACAGTCCAGTACAGGGAATTGCCAGGGAAAAGATATATTTGACTTCTTTAGCTTGCAATGCAAAAGATGGGAAGATGCTGCAGTCACAGGTGGCATCAGTGACCAGGAGCAGAAGGTTGCTGTTCATGACTTGCTGCGCCAAAAACATCCTGCAAGATTGAGAAGGACACCCACCCCCGAGAGACAACATTATATTTTTTCCAAATATTATTTGTATTAAGAATTTTAATTGCAGTAGTAAAAAGTATTACGAAATAAACTTTGAGAAAGAGAAGAGACTGGGAAGAAAGAATAGAAAGTGTAAGAAAAGAGGGGAAAAAGAGTATGTAATTAAAAAGAAATAAATTTATAAGGAAGCGACACCCAACCTTCATCACAAGTATAAATGAATTTAATAACTCTTCACCCTCCATAAGTTTAAACAAGTATGTCCTCATCATTTCAATTCTGGAAGTTGCCGTCCACAAAATTTAAAGTTGTCAAGATTGGACACCTTTGGACTAGATCCTTCCAGCCCAAAGAAGAGAAACCTTGTACTACGTCCAATTATCTCAGAATTAGTTGAAAAAGGGCAATGTCATAATTTGCAAATGGTGGACTGGCACTGCGATCCAAGCACCATCCCCCTTTGAACAAGCATGGGTGCCCCTCCAAAACACATAATATTGGGGTGGGCGGGGCTCAGATCTTTTTGCTATTCTCAAAATGCTTGTAGATTTTGACAGCCCCTCGATAGACAAATTGGCCTCACTTTTGATTTCCCGTAACGTGCTGTGGGGTCAAGGGAACAGGAACTACCTCCCCGACATTATCTTATAGTATGAAGTCAACGATGGTGTCGCTTCATTTTCATTTTTCAGACGCGTTAGCTGGCTGCCTGCCTAACTTAGCCAAATTGAATTCACCTGCTTTCGCTCACTTCTAAAAGTACCTCGGACCCCTGTTGTGTCTTTGGAGAAGAATGTATAAGACATTATTTTGAATGAAGTTGGTGGTTGAGCAATGGTAAAGGGTCTATTAGGATGACTGGTGGCCAATCTGGTATGTATAGTCACCCAAGGAACCTAAGCGCTTTATTACACTGACTTGCCTTTGATTTCTATAAATTACTTTCTCATATAGCAGTAATGTGGCACAGTAGCTTGATAGACAAATAAAGTTAAGAGGGATTTGTAAATCACCTCAAGGGAGCCACAGTGCTCTGCTGCCCTCTACCAGCAATTTACAGGTACAATTGAATCATGTGCTAAAATCTACAGAAAGGGAGGCTTCCAGTTTAATATTGAATGCCACCAAAGATTTTGTCCAGGGATCATCAGTATATTGGTGGAAGGTTCATTTCAGTTTTCATATGCACAGGTTTTTCTGAAGACCATCCTGCCAACAGTATTGAGCTGGTAAAACTTGGTGTGAAGTAACTGCTTTTTCTAAAACTCACATCTATATACAAAGTGTTTTTTCTATCAGGGCAACCTGGTCTACCCATATATGGGACGTAGCAGGCGGCTTCCGCTTTCGCCTTTCAGCCCCAAATCCAGGAGCCTTTGCAGGCAGTCGCTTTTGCCAGAACCTATTTTTGTGTTAAATATAAACATCTATATACTAGTTTTTTTTAGCAGCAGTGACAATGCAATCAACTCAGGGCTATCCTGTTTCAGCCCTTTCCTTCCGTACATCAATGCCACCATAGGTTACAGAGCTGCAAGGATCACGGAGGTGCTTTGTCAGAATGCCAGTCCGAATATAGGAGGCAGTTATAGCAAGCCTCATCGATGGCCCTCAAGCTGCTCATTAAACACTCCAGTCAAAAAAGACTCCGTACCGAGGCAGTCACTGCAACCACAGGTAGTCCTTGATTTACAACCAGTTGCTTAGCAACAGTTCAAAGTTCCAAAATTGGACTCCCCCAAAAGGACTCACGACCCGGTTGCAAAGTTCTGATGGCTTCCTATCTGCTTCCAGTTTGGTGTTTGTTTAAAAACCACGGTTCCTTAACAACCGCTTCAGAAAAAGTTGTAACATCGGGTTGGTCACATGGGCGCTCCGCTTTACAGTCAGGCTCCATTATGGTCGTAAGTCGAGAAATACCAGTATTAGGCAGCTCCTTCCACTGGGCATTTGTGTTTGTGTTTATGTACGTGAGCCTGTTTGTTAGCCTTTTGGGCAACTGCACCATATTGGGTTTGGGCTCTTGTTTTTCCTAAAATAGATATTCGTAAATTATCAGGGATCTTCTCTATCACCTTGATTCATCATAGCTCACATGTTTTTTGTCCCTAATACCGGTATATTGCTCTTTACTTTTCTCTCCCAAGAGCAGAACTCATTAGTTCAAAGCATCTTGATCAAACTTGTGGGAATTCTCCAAATACGTATTTTTCAAATATTTCCAAGAAACTCGCATCTTCAGCCAATAGTCTTTTATTTTGGTAGCTCCAAGCGGCCTTCCAATCTTTCATATCCACAGCACTTAACTAATCAGCTACTCACTTTCAAATAGTTTCAGATTATAAAAAATGTTTTTCTTAAAACAAATTTAAGTGGGAATATGGCCTGCTTCACAGGAAAGCATGGAGCGTTCCAAGAAGATGGCAAATAGCTGGGTCGACGGCTTTCATTTTTGAAGAATTGCTTTTCTTCATTTTCTAAGTGTATAAATGTAGTTTATTGTTAAGATAGCGTTGGACAAGATTAAAAACATCTATGCTTAACCGGTCTTGTTTACTTTTGCATCCCCCATCCTACACTGGTGTTGAGTACTACGCACTCCACTGTGAGAATAAGCAATCTCACAAAATACAATAATTGCCGGATGGGTGAGAGTTTTTCTTATGAGTATTGAAATGATTGTGCTTCTTGTACAAGAACAGACTTACTGAGATTTTTATCTGTACCCTACAGAATTAAAAGAGCTGAAAAATAGTTCATCTGATTCTAAAAAGAAAGAGTTCCAATGTGTCAGCCCTGCAAAGTAGACCAGACTATGAAACCATATGAAACCAATTCCACGAATGTCAGGACTACTTTTATTGGAACAGATATAATAACAATTGAAGATAGTTTGCAAGCCTGAATACGCTTCCTCCCTCCCTTTATGTGAACTAGGAAAAGGCTGCTCTGAGACATTTTCTCAAGTTACTTTCTTGGCCCAGACTCAAGCTCGTTTTATTGGACATCTGTCTGATCTGTCTGTCTGTCTGTCTGTCTGTCTGTCTGTCTGTCTGTCTGTCTGTCTGTCTGTCTCTATCTATCTATCTATCT
>JANHFL010003131.1:100669-128773 GCA_032468155.1 Oxyrhabdium leporinum | reverse complement strand
AACAACTGCATCGCTTAGTATCTGAAGTTTTGGTCCCATAAGTCAAGGACTTATGCCATGCATAATTGCTCAGTGCTCTTTATCATTAAAGCAAGAAAGTCAATAGTCATGTCTTTTTGCTAGCAGTTTAAACATTAATGGCTGTGTATTGCGTTATTTTGAGGGGACAGCATATTTACATTGTAGCCAAGTGTCATTTCTTCAGTGTTGTCACATGAAAAGATATATTTAAATATTTACAAAATGTGAAGGAGGTATACTCACTTCTGTGACATATTGTATATTCAGTTTCCTGTGCTGCTGTGGGTTGGCACTTTCTTAAGTATTCTTAATGTCATTTGCTTAAGTATTCAGAATGGAATTCCTTAACATTTTAATTCTGAAATAGCACATTTAATTTTCACTTTGCTTCAGAAAGCCTGCTTTCTTAGGTTTAATCATGTGGATTAGATGGGAATATCTAAATAATGTGCTGGCAAAGTGTTGATTTTGCTACTGGAGAAATTTTAATTAGATTACTTAGAGAAAACTTTGCAAACTGGTTCTGTTTTTAATTATCATGATGATATTATCACTGCTGCCTGATCTTGCCAGTTAAAAGTCACTAGGTATTGAATGCCCTTGCTAGATGTTTCAGGCTTGATGGGATCAGCCTGGTATTGCCATTTTATTTCTAAATAATAATTTTATATCATGCTGAAATAAATAGTCCCTAGTAGTTTAAAATCTCATAATAATTATCATACAACATAAAACATAGCATCATAATTAAAGCACATTAAATAGGAGATTATCTATTAATCCATCAGAAGAATGTCTTGTAACCGAATGATGTAAAAGCTAACATGAACATACAAAATACTTGATTAGAACACAAGATTGTCTTCCCCAAAAATGAAGTCATCCTGTAAATGAGGTCCTGGCACACTGTGACAAAACCAACAGTAAAATCCCCCTTGAAATTGAGGTCAGAATGGTGTCTCCATCAAGCAAAAGATAAAGCTTTTTGAAAGAGTTGTTGATAAATGTAATTTAACTTTGAACAGCACATATTTTGAAGACAATGGATTAGGAGCCTGGCTTTTGGTCATATAATCTCAATCAAAGCTTTGCATTACTTGCGAAAGCTGAAGAATATATATGGTAGAAATCTGCATGTTTTGAATAGAATTTTTATTAAGATAAATGTTTGTTGTTTGTTGTTTTCTAATCAATATATTGACATAAAGTATGGCTATCAAAGATCAAGGGATGTGGTGGCTCAGTGGATAAGACACTAAACTTGTAGATCAGAAAGGTAGACAGTTTGGCAGTTCAAATCCCTAGCACCGCGTAACAGAGTGAGCTCCCATTACTTGTCCCAGCTTCTGGCAACCTAGCAGTTTGAAAACATGTAAAAATGCAAATAGAAAAAATAGGGACCACCTTGGTGGGAAGGTAACAGCATTCTGTGCGTTTAGTCATGCCAGCCACATGACCATGGAATCATCATCAGACAGCGCTGGCTCTTCAGCTTAGAAACAGAGATGAGCACCGCCCCTTAGAGTCAGGAACGACTAGCACGTATGTGCAAGGGGAACCTTTATCTATTAAAGGTCACCTGCTCTTTAGGTAAGATTTGAACAGGGGCTTTCCCACTCTCTGTGATTTTAAATCTATTTTCTTGATTAATGTAGTTACATTGTTTAGCATAATGAAACCTAGCTTCTGAACTGGCCTTAAAACTGAATATTCTCTTATTATTTAGTGGCTCGGAAGAAAAAGTGTTTTCCTCTCACTCTGTTTATGACTTTTATACTCTTTCTGAATAATTCCTCAAGTACTTAAACTAGTTTGCAAAAGCAGTTTTTTTGAACTTCTAGTATCCAATAGTGCAATGATGACAGATATGTTCCATGCATTGTTCATGCTTAAATGTGACAATGAGCATACTTCGTTCCTTTTTCCACAGTTTGGATTAGCAAAGGAATTTATTGGTATAAATTTTTCAGTATTGAAATTAAAGCAAAACACCTGCCAAAATCATATTGATATCATAATGACATTAATATAAAGCTAATGGATCAAGATGTGAATTCTTAAAACTGCTCTGTGTTTGTTATCAGAAATAGAATCTGGAACTTATGCAACCTGTTCTGTTTTCCTTTTTAACACAAATGGCCTTTCCTTAATTGCAAATGATTCTAAATGGAAACTGAAACTGGATTAAATGACTTTCCAGTATTGTGTAGACTGAGGATCACGTAAGGTAATTCCATACACTATTTCTTCACTATTTTTGAATTGAAAGTAAGGGTTAAAGTATTATAGATTTTTAATAGGCTTGAGAATCTATTAGCATGTCTGTAGTGTATACATAGCATAGCAGCAATGAAGCCAACAAAATTCTGATAAACTACAAATAGTAAGCATTGCTCTTGAAGCAATCTTCAGGCGAATGTCTGAGATGACAAAAGTGGTGGGCATCATAAGAGAAAGGTATACATTACATTTTACTCATGTCATTCAAAATACATTTATCCTGTTTTTAGCTCTGGTATACAAAGGTAGAGAAAGGGCTATGCAGCAATCTGGATTTAATGGGGAAACCTAATATGGAGCTTTCAGACAGGTTATAATAACTTGTTGGTGCCTTATCAAAGTAAATGACTCTTCCTTGGGTGGCACAACAATCAGGAAAAGATACAGCTTTTTGAAACAGTTGCTGATAAATGTAATTTAACTGTGTGTTTTTTCTCTTCAAATCCAGGTTGCCATGTAGTTTTAAAGTTTTCACAAAGTCAGTCATTAATGATTATTAGATTATTAGAATTAAAAGTGTCTCTGAGTATGTAGTCTCACCACTAACACACCTGTAACTAAGCTGTTAAGTTAAACAGGAAAGATTAAATTTAGATATGTAATTCCCCTCACAAATTAGTATATCAGTATATATTAAGCACCACTGCAGCAACTAATTTCCTTTCACATAATTGTTTTCATGGCCTTCATTTATGATCAGAAGCCTACCTCAAAACAGTGTTTTAAAAAGAGGAAGGAAAATATAAACATCTGAAAAATTACAATTTTAGTTTTCATATGTTTATCAATTTGATTTATAACGTTGGTTTATTTAATACAACTCAAGGCAGTATGCATAAATGCTTGCTTCTCTTGCTTCTCCTACAACAATCATCCTGTGAGAAAAGGCTAGATTGAGAGAGAAAATATCTGGCCCTAAATGATCCAGCTGTCTTCCATTTACCAGTTTCTAGTTCAGCACCTCTTACGGGAAGTACAAAGAAGGACTTCTAGGACAGTATTTTATACTGCCTTGAGTTGTATAAAATAAACAAATGTTATAAATCAAATTAATAAATATATGAAAACTTAAATTTTGATTTTGTCCTAATAAACAAAAACTGTGGGTAAAAAGAGGAAAAAGCATTCAGTGACCAGGTAAATGAAGCTCAGAAGTTATATTTTATGAGAAAATTATCATTCCTAAAGAGAAAATAAAGAATGTGATATTTCTATTTTCATAGAAAAAACTACATAGAATTTATAAGAAAAACAAACTTTCCTTTAGTTAAAGTAAAACTAAAATATCCTATTTTGGTAGCTTCCATGGATAAAAATAGTTGCATGTAGCTGCATAACTGAAAGCATAATTGTAGACCAAATGTTTATTGCTGTTTATTTTTCATAGATGGGAACTATCTTCTTCCTATTCATAATCTCAACCAGCAAACTGTTGCTGTTGTGAAGCAATATGTACTTCAAAATTAGCAATATTGTTGTATTGAGAAAGTGCATGAAAATAATATACTTTAATGCTAAGTGTTCTAGATATTTTTGGCTGTTGCTTATTTTACATATAGCTTAGCGACCACAATTGGAATCAAGAATTCCCACTGCTAAGCAAAACACTACAAGACTATGATGACATTACAACCTCAGTTCTGCTGAGAATGTTAAGCAAATCACCTGTGGGCTTTAAGTGAGACATCACATGACTGCAACTTGCAGTTTTCCTGCCAACTTCTCCCTAAACTCTGCTTGTTGGAAACCAGTAGAGAAGTACGCAAATGGCGATCACCTGACTGTGGGGACACTACAGTGGTGGGAAATGCAAGGATGGATCATAAATTTTTCAGCACTGAAAATTTCAAACGGTTGCTAAACAGGGCAGTCATTAAGTGAGGTGTACATGTATATATATCTGTATTTTCAAGGTGTGGACATCTTCAAAATATTTTTCATATTCAATTGCATTCATTATGTGAAAACTTAAATTGGTAAAGGCAGGAGATAGAATAGACTGACTGTATAATTCTATAGACAATAACTTTTTCTGTTACTGTTTCCTAGGTGATAAACAGAGATAAGGAAATTAATATTTTCAAAATAGTCTCTATGTTTAAAGAATTCTTCATTAGTTGTGAGATATGTTGCTCTTCTGGCCTGGTTCCTGTAGAATAGCTTCACTTCTTTGAAGCTAACAATGCAAATAATTTCACAATATCCCAATTTTTTTAAAGTAAGGATTTTTAAACTGTTTTACTTCCATTGCCCGGCTTTGGATATAGTGTGCATTAATAACCCCTAAAACAGGCATTATACTTTTGTAGTGGGAAATAATTTATTCTGTGGAGTAATTCAGAAGAACTAAATACACTTTAGGTAGTAATGGGCAAATAGTTATATAATATTTAGTTATATAATAGTTATATAATATTTTATAGCCTTTGTTCCCATTAAACCCAGGTTTATTTGGAAAGCAAGAAATGTCATAATGGAAGTTCTTGACTTGCAAAAAAAAAAGCCTGAATGGTTTTACCATTTATATATTATCCCTGCTAATTTACTGGTTGTTCTGATATCTTCTGCTGCTGATTCTGCTCAACAAACAGATTGGGTTTTTGACTTTGGTTTATAAGAAAATGACAGAATGAAAAAAGGGAAAGGAATACAGATTCCTGGAGGATAAGGTGATTTGGCTGCAACTGAGCATTGTGCATATTCCACATTCCTCATATGAGACTTGTTGAATCCTGTCTTTAAAAAATTAAGAGTTAAACAAAGCAAAACTTCAATGACTGAATGGATTGCACCTTTAATGCTATCTTGCACTGCAACTTGTACTTTCAATATTCCGTTATATTTCTCTTTTATACTTTTAATAAGTAAGGCTTTCTGAAATAAGCAGAACGTCAGTTTGTTTGACAGCTTTTCTTTTCAAAATTGATAATCTTTTGTGAACAGTAGTTTTCTAGAAGCGAGATGGGGATTTTACAAAATCTTGCCCCCTCGCTTATTTTTGAGGTATCTTCTGTAGACTAAATATCATTAATATTAACTCTTTATTACATGGAACTCAGAATACTATGATGTGGTTGTTCATTGACAGGCAGAAAATCCTTATCAAATTATTGGAAGCCTGTGGTGATATGAATTTCTATAATAGAAAATAACAATTGGCATATTGCCTTGGAAGGACTATGAACTTTGGGGATACTAGCAAATCATGCAATATGTTAAATTCATCTTTCAAGTAAAATACAGTTTTTCACTTAATACCTTTGTAAAGTTACTTTTCATGATATTGAAAAGCAGTTCTATCTTTAATGCCCTTCATTAGTTCTTTAAAGTGCACAAGAGCAGAGAGAGGCAATCCCTTATCACTTGAGTTTTTCTTTTTCTGTTCACATACTAATTGTGCCAAGGTGTAAATAGATCCTGCGGTATACAGGTAGTCCTCAACTTATAACAGTTCATTTAGTGACCATTTGAAATTACAACAGCACTGAAAAAAGTGACTTAGGACCATTTTTCACACTTACGAGCATTGCAGCAACCCCATGGTCACATGATCAAAATTCGGATGCTAGGCAACTGGCTCATATTTATGAGGGTTGCTGTGTCCCAGTGCTGTGTATTCCCCTTTTGCAACCTTCTGTCAATCAAAGTCAATGGGGAAGCCAGTTTCACTTAATAACCATGTTATTAACTAAACAGCACTGATTCACTTATCAACTGTGGCAAGAAAAGTTGTAAAATGAGGCAAAACTCACCTAACAGATGTTTTGCTTAACAACAGAAATGTTGGACTCAATTGTGGTTGTAAGTAAAGAACTACCTATCGTTGTTGCATCAATGGAATGATTATTGGCGTACAGAGGACTTTTTAAAAGTTGCCCTGAATTCTGTAAGAGATCTTGGCCAGGCATTCTTGAATTCGGGCAATGTAAGTGCAGCTTAAGCATGTTCTTTCCCTGGGCTGTTCACATTCTGCTTTAAATGTTCAACTGGCAAAATGCCCACTGTGTAGGAAACAGTTTTGTGAAGAGTGTAGTTACTTTGTTCATTACAAAATTCTGAACAAAGGGGAATTCTGCCAAATTAAACAGTCCTTCAGATTGGGCAGAATTGCATTCTTAAACTTCAAGTTAAACATATTATACCTGAATAGAAATTGCTCAGACCTTCCGTCACATAGTGCATTCTTGAAACTTACAACAAACATGGAATAGTTTCTAGTTATATAAAGTTCTTGAATAGCTATGGATCAGGCTTGGTTGTTGTTGTTTTTTATTCTATCATAGTAGAATTATATATCCTTAGTTTCATAATCCAATCACATAAATATAAGGGATTTCTTTGGGGTTTTTTTAATAACATGGTAATAGCAATTTAGGTGATAGACAGACAGACAGATAGATGTGGATGGATGGATGGATGGATGGATGGATGGATGGATGGATGGATGGATGGATGGATGGATGATAGAAATATAATAAAACTTGAGTCACAGTACCTGTGAAAGCAGTGAAGCTTTTGAAAGCAAATGGGAGAAGGGATACCATTGAACTATTAGGATGTACTTCTCACAATTGCAAACCTAGTCAGCAAAAGAAGAGGCCACACTGTGAGCAGAACGGGTCTATTTACTGGAGTCTCAGCTTGTCACGTGGTGAACAATATAAGTAAAAGGGTTTCTAGCCAGCATTACTGGCTTCTGCTAGCCAGCTGGATATACGGACTCAGCACGCCCCGCCCTCCTGTTCCTGGTTGCTCCCGGCCAGCTCCAGCAAGTACTCTTCGAGCCAGTTGCTCCCTAGCTGGCTCCAGCAAGTACACTTCAGGCCTGGATGGTTCTGAACCAACCGCAGCTGGCTAGCCACCCGACACCCATCTGTACCCCCATGCAACCTCCTCTCCCTGGACGTACGTGGCAACTCCGAAACGGTGCATTGTGGCAACTTTGAATGGTGTGTTGTCTCAGACGTTGACAGTATTTTTGTTGAGTTCTGCATGGATTTAGGATCATTCTATTTTCAGCATTACAGTAACCATTCTGCCCAAAATAAGTGACTGGTACTAAATACATTGAAGATGTTTGCTCATATAGAGGTAAATAAAGATTAAATAATAGGAAAAAAATAAAATAAAAAGGAAGGAAGGAAGAGTAGATTGAGTAGAAATATAGTTGTGGTTGGATGGGATTTGTAAGGTTCCCCAAAATTAAACAGACAATAAGTCATTATATAAAGGTATGAAAGGCAGTGTATAAAATGATACTTAAACACATTAGAAGATATGGAGAAGTATAGAATATTATCACTATAAACAATTTGTAGTTTCTATCCTCCCTTCTCTTTTATTTCCACAATGTTTCACTCCTGTCTAGTACTTTGTGTAAAATTACACTTTTCTAATATTCCCAAAGGGAATAATGTGATAAATATCTATGTATGTATGACAAATTATTCTTTTCTTTTTCATCCCTGTAGGTATCCCAACCACCTTTTCAATTACTATGAGTCTACTACATAGTAACACAAGTTTTGAAATCAATGATCAAGAGAGTGATTGCTGTGCCGCCATGGCCAGTGCTTGCAGTGCTGGGACCAAGGAGGAAAGCCTCACTGCACCCATCAGCAATGGTACTGGTGGGACACTTTCAAACTCTTTCATGGAGGAAACCCAAGGCTATGATGTGGAGTTTGACCCACCATTGGAAAGTAAATATGAGTGCCCTATCTGCTTAATGGCTCTACGGGAAGCAGTACAGACACCGTGTGGACATCGATTTTGCAAAGCTTGCATTGTCAAATCCATAAGGTAACACAGTGAGCTTGTTGAAAGGAAATCAGTTGAGCCCCAGGTTCAGTCTCCTAACAGCGTCCTTTCCATTAATTGCTCCATCAGATTTCTTATGTAATCTTCAAAAAATTAAAACTAAATTTTCTTGTGAATGACATTAATGGTATCAAGGGAAAGATTATTGTGAAGCATCTGAGAGAAATTCATACAGTCTGCTTTTAAGGCTTATTTGTTTCCAAAATTATTTACAGCTGCTCCCCTAGCAGACCTAGTGTCTAACAGAATAAAAAAAACAATTCAAAACAGTTTAAAAAATCCACAGAAGCTGAAATTAAAACAAGTATCATAATAATAGAGAATTGCAACAGCTCTGTATTCTTTCATTTCCCATTTTCCCCCTAAGAGTCAATATAGTATCAAACAAGTGGCCAATTCCTCAGATTCTGTTAATCTTATTTAAGTGCAAAATGTGTATCTATGTTCAGGTTTTAATAGTAGTCTTTAAGTTCTGACAATCAGTTGGTTACTGTCCTACATAATAGAAGAAGCTCTAAAACTGAGTCATTAAATAAATGCCATGGCATTTCTTTGAATAAATGGCTAGCTCATGATACATGACTATCATGTTGGCCTTATGGATAAAAATGAAGCATAGCACTTGATAGCAACTTTGGATAAGAAAATGCAGTGTAATGATTTCAGTAAATCTTTATTTTTACAATCTATCAGTCTCATTCTTCCATATACACTGCTTTGTCTCCATTATTATGAAAGTTATCTTACTTAAAAACCTAGGGAACTTCCCAGTAGTTTGTGTTTTATGTTAAATAAAGATTGAAATATTAATGTAGACTATGAATGGAAGTAAACATTACAATGCCTATTTTTTTAAATTGGAAGTTGGATTGCTGTTATGAGAATTGTGATCCAGCAATTGCCTATACTGCATTATAAATTATGTTAGTGTGACAGAGGTTGTAGGAACTCAAGTTCTCAATATTTTTTCCCATTATTTTAATACTAGAATCATGGGCCATAGCTTTTATTTCACTGAAAATAATAAAATAATTTTAACAACCTTCCCATCAGGTTCAACACCTATAATACTGACTGAGTTTTAAATGTAAGCTTCTCTTTTCCTCAGATAAGCAGTTCTTGATTTTCACAAATGTCTAAAAAATGAAAAGTCCCTTTTGGTGGTTCAGTTATATTTTAATTGTTTAAAATCTATTTAAAAAAAAATAGTATAGCAGTGTGAATCCCACATATACATATCCAGCTATTTAGCACTAGAAGCTCAATATGTTAAATTCTGATTTAAATAATTCAGGCCTTAGATATATGAGCATATCCGGGAGCATAACTCTCTTTCAGCATCAAACCACAAGTTCCTGTTTCTCCACTGATTCTGCTCTTCTTTTGTATGCTCTGTTTCAAATATTTAAAAATATGGGAATGGAACGGATATATTGTCTAAGAAATAAATACACCATGTTATATCTTGTGTTAGCCATACACACAGCGAGAGAGGGAGAGAGAGAGGGAGAGAGAGTGAATAGTTTGGGACCTGGATAAATGCAAGCAAAGACAAAAAAAATCTGGAATCTATTCTCACCACTCCTAAGGTATTTCAATTACTAGTCAGAGGGAGACATTTGCAGACTGGCTGTGAGGAGAGGCAGTCAAGCAGGAATAAAAATGACTTCCAGTTCATGCGAGACATTTTCGGAACCAAAGCTGATTGCTTGCAGAAATGTGAAGAACCATATTATAGCCAAATGTATTTGGTATTAATACATACAGGTACATTTATACATACACACACATACCGGTATATATGTATACACACACACATACATAGATGCATATGTATATATATTGTTTCTTTTTGACAGAGATGCAGGTCATAAATGTCCAATAGACAATGAAATCTTACTAGAAAATCAACTCTTCCCTGATAACTTTGCAAAACGTGAAATCCTCTCACTGACAGTGAAATGTCCCAACAATGGCTGCTGTCAAAAGATGGAGCTAAGGCACTTAGAGGTAAGTTTTAATGTGCATGTTGTTTAAGAATTAAGGTTCAGTTCTATACTATTCTGATCAGTATATTTAGGATTTATACAAAGAGATACTTAGGATATATGCAAAGCAACAACTCTTGAAAGAAATGGATAAAAGGAAGTAAGTTAAATATGACCCTTATCTTGAAACTGCCATTAAATCTGTTATGTTAGAATAAGTTACAGATAGTAGTCAGTTACAGTGTTAATTGGGCTGGAATTGCTGCTGCTTAGCGACAATCTTGAAGTGCAATGTCAGAAAATTGCATTGTTTAGCGACAGCAATTCTGGCACTCCCAGTTGCCGCTGTTAAGCAAATCATTATGGGTGAGGTCCTCCTAGTTGCCATTTGCAATTTCCTGTTGGCTTCTCCATTGACTTTGCTGATCAGAAGCCAGCAAAGAAATTGGTAACCAAGAACCACCTGTAATAACATTAAGAGCCTTCTGAAGGCCATGCCTTTAGGAGTACTTCATAAGTGGATTTCAGATGCTCACTCACAAGTTTTTTCCCCCACTGCAGCAAGTCATAAAATTTGTTATATTTTAAGTTTACTATTGATTTTGTAATATAGGTTGCTTTTAAATGAAAAAAAAAGATTGTGAGTCACTAAGTATGACAATATTTCTATAACATCATTGAGAAAAAACCATATGAAAGTATCTCTCTATTTTTGCTGCTATAGTTGTTAAAGCTATAGTTACCATGATGTTTTTGTCTGCTTATTATAATTATGGTCAAACACTATATATTCAGGAATTATCTAAAAATGAATAGTTTTGTTTTTTGTTTTGTTTTTGGTAACTGTTCTTCTAATGGCTTTTCCCCAGGACCATCAGCTACATTGTGGATTCGCATCAGAAAAATGTTCTCAGTGTCAAGGAATTTTCCAGAAGAACCAGTTGCAAGAACATATTAAGCTAGAATGTCCCCGGCGGCAAATTGCCTGTCCAAATTGTGCCATGTGTATACCTTATGAAGAAAAAAAGGTATAATGCAAAATAGAACTGTTTTATATTTATACTAATTTAATAAGCTTATTTTAATAATAATGAATATTTTGAAGTTGCTTTCTGTTGTCTCATCAAATGGTATATTCCATAAAATGGAGTATTCTATTTCTCAGTCCACTGAGATAATAGCATCTTTCTGTGGAAATGATTCTTCCTTCTCCAGTTCTGCCTGCTCATTATCTTGATCTAGAGGAGAACAATTAGAACTCTTGTCTTGATAATATTGGATGTAGACCAGTATTTATAGGTGTCAGAGCAGAAAGTGTTATACAGCTTTTTCCACCCTTCTGTTCAATCATGTCCTAAATGATTTGAACAAAACACTTTGTGTTACACTTACTTTTAAAGTAACTGTAAAGGTAGCCCTTGATTTACAACCAGTCGCTTAGTGATCATTCAAAGTTACGACAGACCTCCCTAGAGCTACTTACAACCTGGTTCTGAAGTTCTGACAGGACACAATCACAAATGACCACATGTCAGGTGTTCAACAACAGACTTGATTTAGGGCTGTTTGCTGCATCTCGTCATGTGACTACTATGTTTTATGATGTTTTTGCTGAAAACTGGCATTTTTTGTTTTCAGCAAAAAACACTATTATGAACACTGGGTTTGCTTTACAACTGGTGTACTCACTTAGCAACTGCCAGCTTTGCTTAATGGCAAAAAAAAGTCATGTGGGTGACCCACTTTTATGATCATCACAACTTACCATTGTAATGGGCAGACTTCATTATGGCTATAAGTCAGGCAACTACCTATATACATACCGTAATTGTACATAAACTATACTCATTCCTCATCTGAAAATTCTGTTGTAGATTCTGTAGACATGTTGTTTTTTTGTCAAATGTCTCAATGCAACTGTACACAACTGTGGAGTAGAGAAAAAAGTTTGAGAACCTTAGCTAGCAGCATTGACATGAGTTATACGAAGAGAAACCACCTTTTTGTTCTCGTGGTGTTTATTGTGCTAACGAGTCTCCACAGCATTCTGATACTAGTTCATGTGTTTTCACATCAGTGCTTCAATAACCACAGTTTCTATTTCAATAGGATTTTTTAAGAATGTAACTCCCGTGGAAAACAAAATTTGAATGTACATGCCTACATATATGAGTTGAGAAAAAGGATAATAGTTCTGCCCTTGAAGCATGGCTTTATAAAATGCTCCCAATCCCTCTGACTTGATCTGAGTGGGTACCCTCTATTAATTCAAAATTCTTGTTCTGGGAGAAAGGCAGATGATCTTATTTCACAATCTTCTGAAATTATGACAGAAAGAGAAGCTGTATCCTAAGTTGTAAAACATCTAATAGTCCTAATTATGTATCATTCCCCTTCCATACAACTAATTTTCTTTTATTTTTTTGCTTTCACTAAAATAAAGGTTCATGATGAAATATGCCTTTTGGCAAATGTCTTCTGTAAATATTGTAATACGGCACTAATCAGAGAACAGGTAAGAGACCTATTTTGTTTGCTTTTTATTTATTACTTTGCTCAAAGTCTTAATAGCACAAGTTGCTAAGTCATACCTCTGACGATCACTATTAATAGTAATAGCACTATTGCTGTTATCCTTCTCATCTTTTCTATTATCTGTTCCTTTAGCATCTTATGACTATCACCTTGTTTGTAACTTATGATTTATGTTTATTGCTTTTATTTGGTATCACTGAGCGTTGTATCTTATGATTCACGATGGCTGTATTTTATGATTATGATAATGATTTGTCACTTGATGTTTGTATGTTCACTGAGAGCTTATGCACGGGAAACAAATTCCTTGTGTGTCCAATCACACTTGACCAATAAAGAATTCTATTCAATAAAGAATTATATCATTATTATAAAGGGATAGTGTGAATTGTTACATAGAGTTAAATGCCAGGGAGGAATATTATCTTGTGTTTTGTCCAACCTGGTTTTAGATATATCTTATAATTAGTTTCAAAACGTGTGTGTTTGTGTGTGTGTTTGTGTGTATGTATAGGCACAAATATCTTGAGACCTGGGTATGAGAAAGCTTCACCTTATACCAGGGGTGTCAAACTCAAGGCCCGGTGGCTGGATCCAGCCCAGGGGTGCTTAGATCTGGCTCACGGGAACACTCTGGAAACAGCGAAGGACTGACCCGCAGCACCTTTGCCAGCGAAAATGAAACTCCGTTTTCACTGGCAGAGGGTTGCAGGAGGCCATTGCAGCTGAAAATGGAGCTCGGGAGCCCGTTTTCTCTGGCAGAGCGCTCAGGCCACCATAGATACCCCAGGCACGAATGATGCCAAGCTGGCCACGCCCACCCTGGCCACAGTCCCCCGGCCCCTCCAAGGTCAAACACAACCCTGATGCGGCCCTCAATGAAATCCAGTTTACACACCCCTGCCTTATACTAAGCAGATAATGTCTATAGAAAGAATCCTTTAGACTGACTTTCACAGAATGTTTTTCCCAGGAAGGGTGTCACTGTGGCCTCTCTTAAAGTATAATGACTTTACTAAAGAAAACTTTGATGCTTAATTATTTTTATAAGTGTGTTATTTGTTCTGTTGTTTGTAATACGTTTTATTTGTACTTTTACCTTGATTTTTAGTTCAATATTTTTGTCATTTGTAAGTTATACTAGAAGTAGAGATTTTGAAATCAGGGAACACTTTAAAATGGGAGGTGACATTTAAAAAAAAAGTATTGTAACAGTTAAAAATAAACCACATATTTGCTTGTTGTAAACATAAATAAATCTGAGAAGGAAAACCAAAGGTTAAATTTGGCATTACAGAATTTTTAAAACATTTGTATTATAATATATTTGTCTAAACTGAACTTTGTGCCAGCAATAGACAATCTATAATAAAGAATTTTCAAACTTTTTTTAATTGGAGAGTTATTTTTTTATCAATGGGATACCATTGATCCAGCAAAAGTTTTGTTTTTCATTGTTTTACAATATCAGATCTGGCAGCTAACTTGAATAGATTTTTATGCAAAGCTTGTCAGTTTTATCAAAACTTTGGCTAATTGGGTGTTGTTATCCAAAAGAAAAATACATAACTATTTCTTTAAACCTTTGGCAATGCCATCTAAAAGTATTACAATTAATATAATGTAATTTCAGTAGGGTATAATTCTACTGATGAATTATATTTACAGTAATAATGATAATGTTTTTAAATCTATTATTTTATTTGATGCCTGGAAAATGATCTGAACTTGAGTGTAAAAATTTAGAGAAAATATGTCAAATTTGCTATGAATTTCCAACTTTTTTTCACTAGAAAGTAATATTAATTTAATAAATGCTGTTTTGGTATAAATGATACACATTTATTTTTCAGTGTAGGATTTTTGGAAACTACAGATCATTCTTTTTTTCTTTTTATAGTTGCCTAATCATTATGATAATGACTGCCCTACTGCTCCAATACCATGTACCTATAATGTGTTTGGATGTCTAGAAAAGGTAATTTAAATTAGTTTTATATATGCCTATGCTTGTTGATCTTAGAAGAATATTTGTCACACAATGTTGTAATTAATGTAAAATGTATAAGGATTGATCCCACTGTGATTATTTGGTTAGCCCTGAGACAACGAAAATTTAGGCCCGTATCAGGCCTTCTCCCTGAGGCCACATGCATGCTCCTCCAGATCACACTACCTTTTTGCAATGCTTTAGAAGGCCTCAGAAGCATTGTGATAAAACAGGGTGTGATTTGGAGACTTGCATAACGGCTTTTTACAAGCTTTTGGGAGGCCTCAGACGCATAATGAGAAGCATTGCACAATTTGGAGAAGAACACATAGTCTTGGAAAGAAGTCATGGCACAACAATCAGCTGCCTTGCGTAGGACTAGGCATACCTCCTCCACAGAGGAGGAAGAAGACTGAGGCTGGGACTGAAATAGAGATTGGGAGAAAAAAATATATTTGTTTATTCAGGTATATATGATTGTCAAAATGTAGCCCATTTTTCAATCCAGCCTCTAGCATAGAAAAAGTCTGTTTTCCCAGAAAATCAGTTCAGAATTTATTTTGATTCTTCCATGGAATGAGTTATTTCTGTAATTACTAATGTGAAAGTAATTTGCTTTCATTTAGTGGGATTTCCCTTTGCTGTCTACTAAGGCTTTTTTGTTTCTTTCCAACCAATACGGTAGTTTTTTGTTCTGGATTATTCATTTCTTCTCTTCTAGATAAAATTTGCAGGATGGAGTAGATTTCATTGGGGGGTGGGGAGGGAGTTTTCCAATCATGCTGTGAAATACCTTGAGCTGCTGAATATTGGATAGCACATACAGAATTTAAATCTCATATTTATTTCAGAAGAACAAGCTTGTCATTCTAGCTTTATATGACTTTCCGCAGCTGGGAGCCTTCCAAATAACATTAGACTATGACATCCAAAATTCTAACCAGGATTCTAACTAGCCACTGGTGATTAGGAATTGTAGCACAGAACATTCTGGAGGGCTTTTGGTTGAAGTTATTCCAAGTTTAAAATATATACTAATGTAAAAATAAAGCCAAATAAATAATATAAATAATAATAATCTATATTTGAGCTCTCTCACCCTCTCTTTCTCTCTCTCTCTCTGTCTGTGTAGTCTCAGTTTATTAATGGAAATTTGTAATTATTCTAAAATGGGGATTAACTAATAAGTTCTGGAAAATGTAGGTAAATCAGGTGGCATGACTTTTTTAAAAAAAGTAACAGCAGAAATGTATTTACACAATTAAGCAAAATATTTCTGGTTTTAGTTCAGTATATGAAAAATAAAGTGCTTTAACAATGTAGATCTGTAAAAATGATAATAAAAGATTCCAGTACGTTTTTATAATTTTGCAGATTTTTTAGATTGCATAAATGTTTTCCGCTTCTCATCTTAAGCTGCTGTTTTGTAATCTTTATATAGTCATGTGAGAATGTTCAAATGTTTATTATCAAAATAAAAATGTATAGGGAAAAGACTAGACACTGATTATGTTCTTGCTGTACTTAAATAAAAAATATTCCTTTCAGTCTTTTTATTTTCTAATCTATTTGCCCAACCATTAATGTTAGAAAGTTATTGTTAGTATGTAAAGTGTTGCATTCTTGTCAAATATAAATTTTAAAAACAAAAATGCAAATTTATAAATATACCCACAAAATAACATAGTTCATATATTACATTACTGATCAGTAATACTGATGCTATTTTAAGTAGCTGAAAATATTTCAGTTTTATGAGAATTTACATAGACCTTGATCTGCTTCTGACCATTTGAAATTCCTACAATATTAATAGTTCTGTTCAGTTTATCCTTGTTTGTTTCGGCTAATAGTAAGCAACAAAGCTACTTCTTTTTTAGTGCCTTATTTTCTCTTCTCCATTAAGACACAGTCCTTGATTTTATTAAAAACAAATAAGAGTTATATATTTACCTTTGTTTAATTGCAGATGCAGAGAAATGATTTGGCATGCCACATGCAAGAATTTACTCAGGTTCATATGAGAATGATGGCTCACACTCTTCGGACCATCAGTGTTACTCTTCCAACTTCCATGAATTTTTCTGGAACTTTACCCTTTGACCCATCACTCTTTTCTCAAGGCATGCCACCCTCATGTGAGTGTACCCCAGAGGTCCAGAACTTCAAGGAGACTATTCAGCAATTGGAAGGTCGCTTGGTAAGACAAGATCACCAAATTAGAGAACTCATTGCAAAAATGGAGACACAACAGTCCCAGATGGGAGACCTCAAACGCACCATCCGAACTCTAGAGGAAAAAATTGCTGACATTGAAGCCCAACAATGTAATGGTATTTTCCTGTGGAAAATTGAAAATTTTAGTGCATACCTGAAAGCCCAGGAGGAAGAAAGACCTGTTGTCATCCATAGTCCAGGTTTCTACACAGGGAAACCAGGATATAAACTTTGCTTGCGTCTGCATATCCAGTTACCAAGTGTTCAACGTTGTGGTAACTACATTTCTCTTTTCGTTCACACCATGCAAGGAGACTATGACAGTCATCTCCCTTGGCCTTTCCAAGCCACCATACGTCTATCAATTTTGGATCAGTCTGAAGGATCTCCAAGGCACAATCATGAAGAAGTAATGGAGACTAAGCCTGAGTTGCTAGCCTTCCAACGTCCTATGGCCCATCGCAACCCAAAGGGTTTTGGATATGTAACTTTTATGCAGTTGCAAGCCCTGAAACAAAGAACATACATAAAAGATGATATTCTCTTGGTACGCTGTGAAGTTTTAACACGTTTGGACTTAACCAGTGTCCGAAGAGAAGGTTTTCAGCCTCGTAGTACAGATGGAACATCATAGCCTATTGTCCAGTCTTGATTGTTATGTAATTATGAAAGCCAAGCTTGGTTTACATTATTTGGCTCCCTAAGGGGGAGCAGCAAATGAAGTTCCTGTTTCAAAAAGAAAAAAGTTATGTTAGCGTGAGGTAGCAAAATTCTGGTAGTATCACTTCTTCCTCTTTAGGAATAGAAAGGCAGCAATAATAAATAACTATGCATTTTATGCCTTTTTTGCTACATGAAAAATCTTTCACCTATAGCAGCTGCTTTTCTATCTTATTATATGAAGAATCTGCAGAACTGTAAATGAAGGGTGATATTCATAAAAATCACAGATCTTTAAAGAAGAAGTTACACTGCCAGTCTGGAAAAATAGTATGCTTTTCAGGAAAGGGGAAATCATTCTTTTGTCATAATACAAAATATATATCTAGTGCACTCTGTTGTTCCTCTTGGTGAGCTAGATAACTGACTGACTATCAGTAGCTGACGTGTGCTAAAGAGTGTAATTAAAACAGAGCCACTTACTGTACAGTCAGGAGTGGGCCAAGTTCTGTTGCTATTTGTCATTAGAAAATTGACAGTTAAAGCTTTGTATCTCAGAAGTTAAATTGTGAAATATGTCTACATATAGGCAAATAGATAGTAGGATACGTCAGGATTCTGTCTTGGGTCCAGAATTCTTCATCATTTTTATACATTACTTAGAGAAAAGGATGGAAAGGAAACTTAACAAATGCAAATGGCACAAATCTAGGAGGAGACACCTCAGGAGACATGCTCAAGCTTTGAAATGTTTCATTATGCTTGAACAATTGGACTTTATGCAAGTAAATACTATTCAGTAGCAAAAAATACATCAGGTTCTGCACCTAGGTGGGGAAAAAAAATCAGATGCACAGGTAGAAGATACACGGTACCTGACTCAGGCATAGTACTGGTGAAAAAGATAACATGAAAGAGATCTAGTAGACCGCAGATTAAGCATGAGCCAGGAAAGAATGCAGAAGAGAACAATAAAGATGATAAAAGACTTGGAAAGTAATTCTTATGAAGAACGGTTGAAAAAACTGGGCTTGTTTAGCCCAAATAAGAGAAGGGTAATAGGAGACATGGTATCAGTGATACCAGTCTTCCGTGCTTGAAGGGCTGTTGGGTTAAGAAGGTATGGATTTATTCTCCCTAATACTTAAATGTAGGACAAAAACTAATGGTCTATTTCCCAGAGCAATTGGTATTCCTTCAGCTGAGATTTTCAAGCAAAAATTGGACAACTATTTGCCTTGGATTATCTGAGGATTCCTATCCTGAGAGGGAAAATTTTAATTATAAAATCTCCAAGCTACCTTCCAATGGATTCCATAGAATTCCTATGATTTCATGAATTGAGTATATAGGCTAATCAATTAGGGCTAAATTGGCATATAACAAAAACCCATTTAAAAAAAATATGTGTGCGTGCGTCACAGAAGTGAGTACACCCCCTCACATTTTGTAAATATTTAAGTATATCTTTTCATGTGACAACAGTGAAGAAATGACACTTGGCTACAATGTAAAGTAGTGAGTATACAGCTTGTATAACAGTGTAAATGTGCTGTCCCCTCAAAATAACGCAACACACAGCCATTAATGTCTAAACTGAAAAGACATACTTAAATATTTACAAAATGTGAGAGGGTGTACTCCTGTGATACACACACACACAATCACACACACACATTCAGGTAGTTTGTGACTTAAGACCCATCCTCAAAGTTACTACAATTGCACCTCTCCTGCAGTCACATGACTGCAATTCAAGTGCTTGGCAACTTTTCATATTTAGTTACAGTGTCTTGTGGTTATGTGTCTGCAATCTGTGACCTTCCCAGCTGACTCCTGACAGGCAAAGTCAATTGAGAAAGCTGGATTCATTTTAATGACCACATGATTCACTTAACCACATGATTCATTTAACAGCAGTAAAAATGGCTACAAAATCTGATCATGTGATAACTTACTTAACAACTGCATCGCTTAGTATCTGAAGTTTTGGTCCCATAAGTCAAGGACTTATGCCATGCATAATTGCTCAGTGCTTTTTATCATTAAAGCAAGAAAGTCAATATCTTTGTAGATTTGGTATTAATTAAAACTTCATTCTTGCTTTCCCTTCCTAGAGAATTTAGCGTTAATCCATTCTCAACTACTGTTAACATAATGATAAATTAGGTTTGGTGTATTTAAAAGCTCACTGAAGATCTCTTCTGGAGAAGCTTAATGAGGTGTCAACCTGATTGCCTCAGGACATCTTTGTCCTGATGAAATCTTGAGTATCCTTCACTGAAAAAGAACGGTATAGATTATTCTTTATTTAAACTTGATCTAATTGTAGGGATGTCATTTTTGATGAAGTAGTAACTCTTAGTGTGATATATTTCATTTACTTATCCAAAAGTAAATGTCACTCATTGGAACTTATTTCTAACTATCTTCTAGTAAGCTAAGAAGAAGAATGCTGGCATCTTTAGATACTTTTATATATCTAAATACAGATATTTTAAATACAGAAGTATTATGTATTACAATGTATCAATTTACTGCATATTTACAATGCTATTTTGACAAAAACTTCCAATTTTCCAGGGCACGTAGTTATGAATAGTAATTTATTGTAATAAGCATTAACCTTTAAGGAATCATTTTCCATTTCGTTAGTAAACTATTAGATAGCATATCCTGTCTTTGTCAGTTGCTGTTTCAGAGTGTTATAAAAGTATTCTCTGATAAAGTAAAGGTAGGAGCTAATTACTATATGTGGGCTTATTTCAGCTTCAGATAGTTTTATGGACAGCTGTTAAGTCAACCTGAATACACTTTCAGATAATGAAATACAGGATTGCAGTCACATCTTTTATTTAAAAATTGTTTAATACATGTCAAGATTTCTATTTAAAATATCTCTACTTTTTGTCTATTATTTAAACGAAGTTTATTTTCCACCACTAGCAATATTTTAGCTTCTGTTTCATCCTGTTTTTTAATTCAAAACTTCGAGTCCTAATTTTGGAATTCATTGCGGATAGACATGAATAAAGTCTAATCCGTATCTTAGATATCCTACTACTCATCCCTTTTCATTATATATATTGTGCTTATCTGTATAATATGCTACTCTTTTTGTTCAGTGTTTTATATTCTGTCATATAGTGGGAATAGGACAGGAGGAAAAATTAGGAGCTAGATGCACTTTTTTAATATAACAAATTTCATTAAAAGGCATAAGCTTTCATAAACTATAGGTCACTAGTTCATATGCATGGAGTGGAGGAGAGGTAATTCATAGACAAGTTTTATATGTGTGTGTGTGCCCAAAAAACCTATTTCTTTGGAATATATAGAAATTGAATAATATCTTTCTTTAGATCAGATAAAACTGATTAAAAAACTACCATATAATGACATGTTTTTGCTGCTTGCTGTATATAGCACAGGTGTTAAACTTGATTACATCACATGATGTATCGTGATGTTTTTTGTCTTTGCGGAGCCAGGGTGGGTGTGGCCTGCACATGATGCATCCAGCCCACGGGCTGCCAGTTTGACACACCTGCTGTATTGAGGTCAACATTTTCGGTGTATATTTTCTCTCAGGATCATACACTCTATCACAATTGTTTCAAAATTAGATACTTAACTACCTTGCAATCTAGGATAAAGTCGATTTTTTTTCCTATTTGGTGAGCATGTTTTTTTCTTTATTCTTTTTAGTGGAGTGGCTTGAAGAACAATAGTTAGTGCACTAATGTATCCAGAAAACCAGATATATTACTTCTGCCCTTTTTACATGCTTTGGCAGAGCATAGAGATATTTTCATTCTAGGAGGCTAAGTAGATCTATTTTAAGTTTTCATTTTTATTTTTTAAGTGCCATTTTACCACAAAGTTTCTTTTATCCAATACTGCAGGCTACTTCTGCTGAGTGCTGGCTTCCAGCAGTTTGGCAGTTCAAATCTGACCGACTCAAGGTTGACTCAGCCTTCCTTTCTCCTGAGGTTTGTAAAATGAGGACCCAGATTGTTGGGGACAATTTGCTCAGTCTGAAAACTGTTTATAGAGAGGCTGTAAAGCACTGTGAAGGGTATATAAGTCTAAGTGCTATTGCTATTAAACATAAACATGAAGCTCTGATAATAACATAAATGACACTGGAAAAATAGTCTAAATATTGTTGGGATACCATATCAAATACTTACTCCTATATTTTTTAAATAAGGGATTTTTAAGTTGGTTTTCTATTTCATTGAAATGTCAGATTATTGTAATATATGTTGAACCAGGTACCCAATACAAACACACAAGTGACCTACAGCGGAAAAGTACCACTTAAATTAAAATGCAGGGATTCTGCTTTAAGTGAACTAATGCTGTGACATACTCTGGTAAATTAAAAGTGCTAGTAACAACACCACGCTAAAATATTACATACTGTCAATGTTGCTAATGCCTCAGAACAATATTCAACAAAAATACCTTGTGTAATAAATACACTAATGTAAGACCAAATACAACTCACTGAAAACTTTTTGTAACATTCATGGGCAAAAATCTCAGAAGTAACAAAACATGGACAAACCTAGACTTCAAGGAAGTCTTCTCGATCACTGTTTTATGTAATGTCCCCAGTCAGCAAGCTGTTTTTAAATATGTATAATGTTTTGCTTTATTTTTTCATACAACGTTTCCATAAATGTTTGTCAATCAGTGAGTTATAAATACAAGAATTATCAATGTGTTTCTTACAGTTTGGCTGTCAATAACAGATGGAACTAAGTTTTCAAAACTCTGGTTGCACGGGTAAAAGACATTAACTTTAGCAATTAGCTTCTCATTTGCATAGCTGCTCAACTTGATTTCTTTAATGCACACGTGTTCATTATTTTTCTCTTCCTGTTTTGAACACAAGAGGAAGTCCTGGAGAAACTAGGGCATTTCTTGCTTGTTTATTAAAGTAAAGTGCATTTAAGTCTATTTTGAGTCAAAACAAAATAGCAAAAACTTTTATGCTGGTGAGTGAAAACGTATTGTGTTTCAATGCTGCATTATATGTATGAGCATAAATTTTCCATGATGTGGATTGCAATTCCTTCCCTAATTGTAGTCCATAATGGCTGCCATTAATGCTAATTGTGAATTCAGCAGTAGTTTTAACAGGAGAACCATCTGCTGTAGTGTTTTTCTAAATGCTTAACTGTAACTTGTATGGTTACAAATCTTTTTCAAGGCCTAGTGGCTACTGAAAATGTTGCTTGCCTTGCACATCAGTATCTCCGTTTGAGAAAATGAACAATTTGTAACTGCTTAGAAATGTTGGGTTTTTCAAAATAAAAATCATCATGAAAAGTCCTTCTTATTTCCAAGACGTAAAATAAAATAGCATTCAACAAATCAGAGCATGATTTCATGGCTTACATATGTCTAGGTTAAGTGTAGCACATTAATGCCATACGTTCCAGATATTGCTATATGCTTCTATGAGCATTTTGCACACTGGCTTTGTTGATGTGCTTAAGTGTAATTAACTAATTTCATCTAGAAGTTATTACATTTAGCTTACGCTTCTGAATATACAGTAAATTGAGTATTCTAAAAAAAGTTAAGCCAAGTTATTTTCATGAGCATGTCTTTGATTAAAGTGGCCACGAAGGGGCAGTATTACTCTACTATATTGAGTTCAACACTGCTGTTTCAAAATAAAACCTTGAAAGATGCTTTTAGTCATTGATAAAACGAGGATTTTAAAATTCTGCTCACTGGCCCTACTGCAGAACTGTTTAACTAAACACATGCTTTATACCATGAAATTTTGCCTTGCAGCACTTGACAAGTAGTTAGATTTTAATGCTTTCTTTTTGTGTTTAGATTGCACAATCTAAACGAACGATAAATACTAAATGGAAATCCAGCTACTGAGGCTGTAAGTAAACATCACAGCCACAAGGAAACAATCTTAAATAAATTGTGAGCGCTTCAGGGGAACCGTCAGTAGCAGCAACTCCTCATCACCTTGTTAAAAGAGACTTAAATCTAGGGCAGATGGTGTTTTAAGAAAAAGCAAAAGTTACTAAAAGTTCAACAGGATAAAGAATGCAGATGTTGCCAGGTTAGATTCCATTTCTAATGCTTTTGAGCCAAATTCTTGGAAGAAGCATCTTCCTCTGATCCCAAATCCATCTCATCTATTTCTATTCCAAGTCTGAGCAAGCCCATGAAGATTTCAGTTACCTCAATTAAAATGGTTTGAAAGAATATTTATTCTGAAGGGATTTTCCAGTTTCCTAAACTGGCTCATAGCACTGGTTTTCTGTCTCCCATCCAAATAGTAATCATGTTTGATCCTGCTTAGCTTGCTGAGAGTGACCAAAGTCACCAAGGTACTGCCACCCAGATAGACTTTAAAAACAAAACAAAGCACCACAACATGGGTTTTAGATTTAGCTAGAGTATAGGCCAGAGTTCCCCAACCTTACTGGGTTGGTGGCTGGAAGGGAGGAAAGAGGGGATGGTTTTGTGGGAGAGGCAGGTGCGTGTGCATGCACATGCATGGGCACCTGTTGCTCATGTGAGTAGGGCACTTGCACAAGTGAGGCCCCAAGTGCCCACAAGTGGGGGCTTTGAGCACCCATCACGCTCGTGTGACATCCCGAGCACCCACACCAAGGCCATGGCCCCCTGTGACACGAGTGGGCCTGAGTGCCCACAAACCATGCACAAGTACCCCTGAGCCCCCCCCAATGTTTGTTCAAGTGGGGTCACAAGCCCCTGCGACACTCATATGAGTGGGGTCATGAGCTACCACAATGCTCGTGCAAGTGGAGCTATGTCAGCCAGCCACTTACATGGCCCAGTTGCGTATAGGCTGCGGCCCGGTAGTGGGCCACAGCCCACAGGTTGGGGACCCCTGGTATAAGCTATCATTTTATCTAGCAAAAACTAAAAATTTCCTAGATTAGGAGGAATGAAAACAAATTGAAAAGGTTTCCAAAATGATGATCTGCTAGGCTGTCCCATCTGGGCATAATGCTAGTCGGCTTTCCCCAGCATGCTGGTTGGTGGGGGATAGTTTTGGAAATCCAGGGATCTATGAGATAATTAGCATATGAAAGGGATTCCCCCCCTAAAGAGTTTGCATTGATCCACAGAAAAAAAACTTTTTAAAATTGATATAGGGATATGTTGGTTTATTTAGGGATATATACGGTACATCTATATGATGATATCCTAATGGTACGTGTTGAATGGAGTTCCTGTGACTGGCAGTGTGTTTACAGATACTTCCTTTGATACTAACTAGGTTCCGTACCATAGTGATTTAATGATTTCTTTCAGTACAATTTCATTTTCAGGAATATAGATTCCAAAATTTTCATGGAAAGGTAATGTTATTACACAGCCCTGTATTTTTGTTGTGAAGCATTCTCCGATAAAAAAAAGAATGTAGAAATGGTTAGTGATAAACAATAGGCTAAAAATTAGGAAAGCTAAGAAATGTATTTTGTCTTTCTAAGTGCTAAGTAGTAGTATTCAGGTTATTTCGCTTGCATTTATATGCTGGTTTAAAAAGCATTGTCGATCTCTTTATAGAGACTTGTATATGTGCCTTAGTGACCTATCTCAGTTTATTTCCAAATTACTTTTTTCTTAATGCCACCCAGTTGCCTTCTGTGATGTAGAGTAAGAAAATTGTGAATTCATTGTGGCACTTTCTATTTTGGAACTTGAACGCTATTTCTAATGTTTTTTGGGGACCTATCTTTTTAAATTTGCCACATGAAAAATTAATATTTTGTAACTAGGTGCGACAGCCACTTCGATCAATGGATAGGCTCTTTCACTGGCACAAGAATTTGGTGACTGTCCCCAACACACTTTAAAAAGAAAGAAAAATCTCCAATATGTCCATTAAATGTCCAAAAGAAGTTGTGAATTGTGTGTTATGGCTGAGAGATGGCATAAGTAAATCCAAGAATTTACTAAAGTTGCATGTATAGATAGCCTGATAAGCTTTTAATACTACATGTAAGTGGACATACTTTTATTAGAGTTCCAAATGTGTTTCCTAGCTGGAATACACATTTTCCTCACTATTAGCCCTTATGCCAGTTTAGAAAGAAAATTCCTACGGTGGGACCCTTCTGGCAGTGCAGGCACCTCAACTTATTTCAATAAGTTGAAATAGCAATAAAAGAATATTACATGCTATTTTTCCCTGAATAGTCTCTAGTGCTCTTTGTAAGGTGAAGATATTTTTATATAGCTGTTAACAACCATTAAGAGCCAGTCTGGTCATGTAATAGTTAAAGTCTGGTCATCTACAGGGTAGAAAACAGGAAACCCTTGGCTTTTTCGGTTGAAGGCTGAGTTCTACTCCTGCTTTCAACCAGATGGTGATCTTGGGCTAGTTATTCTTTCTCAGCTCTAGGAAGGACACAAAGACAAACTCCTCTAAAATCTTAACAAGAAAACTGCAGGGACTTGTTCATGTAGTTGCCAGGAATCAAGACATACACAAAAAACCCCACCTATATTAAAAATTAATAGAGCAACTTCGTTTTAGAAAATGACCGCATTTTAAAAAACCACAGCACTTCACAGAACCAGTTTCACTGAAAGCAGGCAAAGTGTCAGATCCCCAAATGTGCATCTGCCATTCTTCCAGGGGAGGAAGAGGGAATGGTTTCCTGTAACTTTCCCCTGCCTGGCATGGAGGGGAAAAGACACTATAAATCCAATTAGCATATTTGCTTTCCTACACTTTCATTTCTTGATCTTGTTACATTCCTGATTGAGGCCCTCTAAGGGTCCTTATCTCCTCTTTGAAATGACCATTACCAAAGCATCTTTATACCTGTGGATTGGCCAGTGGCCATCACGAGATCACAAGGTTTTGGGTATCTTAAAAGTTACTGTCTTCTTTGTTCAACTTTAGAACTTGCTTTCACTTTGCCTCCTATCACTTCTGCTCAATAAAAAATATCCTGTTTGAAATTCCAAGTTTCAAGAGTTCTACTTTCTTGAGTTAGAAGGAGAGGGGGGCCTGACAGGTGTACTCTGGATAGCACACAGGTGTGAACAAAATGAATTAGCAATATTAGGTATCGAGAAATACTCTGTGGTAAAAAGCAGTGTAGACTCTCCTGGCTATGTATGCTATACGCTTAAAAAAAAAAGGGGGGGGGAAACAGGTCCACAAGCTATGATGAGTAGCATATCCTAATAGGAGTCTTGCTTGGAACTTTAATAAGATCCCAGGAGCAACTGGAAAAAGAAAGAACTACGCTGAAGAAGTACCTCATCCAAACTACTGTAGTTTTTTGGAAAAAGGTTGTGTATTACTTTAAAAACATTGAGAACTTTTGTTTAAACTTAGTAGTGAAATAATAAGCATTATAATACTGAGTATTAAAGACATATTTATGTTGCAACATCACTTTGTAAACTTCTAAAAGGATGAAGTTAACCTAGGCCCGTGATGGCGAACCTATGCCACATGTGCCGGAAGTGGTACCCAGAGCCATCTCTCCAGGCACACCAGCCATTGCCCATTGCTTTTCCAGGTTCTGGTGCGTGTATGCGTGCCGGCCAGCTGGTCTTCACATGTGCATGCATGTTAGAAACCAGAAGACCAGGTGGCCGGCGCACATGCATGCGCCGGGAGCTGCTCTTCTGTTTTTTGCCGTGTGTTTTGGCACTTGGTGCCTTTTCGGCACACGCACGCTCCGATTTCGGCACTTGGTGCCGAAAAAGTTAACCAGCACTGACCTAGATCAATATCCTGTTATTGGGAAAGGTGTAGGCTGCAATAAAGTATGCTTTGTCCAATTGTCACAGAACAAAGAAGACATTTACCATGTGCTTTGATGACTCTTATCTGTAGATTTATAGAATTTTGTTCTTCCTTTCCATTGTATCATTTCTACTGATTAAACAAAAGATACTAGAGCTAAGAGTAGATTTTATGCTGTTTGTTCTACTGAAACTTCTTTGATGTTAGTCTTTGACTCTCTTTCCTATCCTTCTTGACTTTGACGATGGCCTATTCAAAATATTTGAAAACCATCCAATTATAATTACTTAATGGATATCAGCAACAGGGAAGCTCTTACACTTTATTTCAACTGCTTGTCATGATGGAAAGCATATGTTACAGTTGTGGTGTGGCACTAATCTTTACAATCTGTTTGATTTGTACGCCCCCCATCTCATTTACCGTAAGTCACTCTAGGCAGTTCAGAATAGTTAAAAACAATTTTTAAAAAGTTAAAAGTAATATACAATGATATAAAACCATTAAAATCCATTTTAAAACAAAATAATGGACAGCAGTCAAAGTCCACCCTTGTATCAAGCTCAATAAAATTGGTATAAAAGATTCTGATCATTGGCTGGATCTCCAAGCTCAGAATCATGCTTTTGATGCTTCCTGAAGACTAGAAGCATCAGGACTACTAAATTCAGGATGACCCGATCCTTGTTAAATCAAGGGATCGGGGAGGACCCCTTGTTGGGCAGAGCGGAAGAATTTTCAGGATACCTGCATGATAAAATCGCTCGGATCCGAGACGACTTAGACTCCGGGATGGTGGTCCCGCGGGA
>JANHFL010003131.1:72828-100569 GCA_032468155.1 Oxyrhabdium leporinum | reverse complement strand
TCTCTCTCTCTCTCTCTCTCTCTCTCTCTCTCTCTCTCTCTCTCTCTCTCATCTATTTATGAAATATATATGGCTATCCACTAAAACAATAGGTGAATCTGGGCAATCCAAAACATCAAAGAACAAAGAGACAAAAACAAAATAAATGCCTGCTTAAAGCAAGAGATAATTAATTGGTGATCAGGGGCTCACTATTCTGTATCGGAACTCCAATCATCTTGGTCCAAGTGCATGAGCAAAGAGCTATGTTTTCACTGTCTTTCTAAAAGCCAGCACTAGTTTAGTTAGCTGGAAGGAAAGTTTCAGCACATAAAGGCATTTGCTAATTTTTTTCACTTTGAAAAAAAATCAAAAACAAACCTTTAGAAGATGGTGTTACTGACAATCACACATAAGTCTCCCATTGAGAGCCACTGAAATGGTGCTATTTAAGATTTATCTGAAACTATCTCTAGGCCCCTAATTAACATAGCCTGAGCCTATCACCAAATGTTCTCTCTATATAATCCAGTGCAGAACTCATATAAAATTATGAGTTCTGCACTGGATTATTGACTACAGAACTACAGCGAAGGTCTGGGTGACAGTGAACAGTTTGTCTTCAGAAGTTGTGGGTGTTCCATCACCGGAGGTTTTTAAGAAGGGATTGCACATCCAATTGTCTGAGATGGTATAGGCCGGGTCTCCTGCTTGAGCAAGTGGTTGGACTGAAAGGCCTCCAAGCTGCTTTCCAACTCTTTTATTCTGTTATTCTGATCTACCTTTTGAAAAAATGAAGCAAAGGTTTTCATAAGATTAGGCGGGAGGAGAATTACAGCCTCCTGACATTTGACAGAGCAAAACAAAGTCAGCTTTGCACACACTACCTGCAGATTTGGAGGATGAGCCATGTTGCAGCAATAGTTCTGGCTCCATCACTCACAATTTGTCTGTTCCATTCACCTGTTTGTGGAGGATTTGTTCCTGGCCAATTTGAAATCAGACTGATCAGCTGCCATATCCGGAACACAAAAATGGGTATCTTCTCCATCACTCCAGCACAGTGGTTAAGGTGAGAGGTCTGAAGAAGGAACAATTCTAATATACAGGAAACAACAATAGCATAAATCTAGAAGATGTCTCTGGGATCTTCTAAAGACCATAAAAAGGCTCTCGACTGTCCCTAATAAATTGAGTCAGCTGAAATTCATACTGTATAGCAATTCTGTTCATTTGATTTCTATTTTTAGTTATAGTTTAAATTATACACTATCTGAAAATACAGAAAAGTCCCAAAATTGGTGCTTTCCTTGTAGTTTATGTGATATGGAGAAAAAAAACAATACCTGACTAAATAATAATAATAAAAAAACAACCAACCAAGCTACTAGAAACCAAGATGTTAGATCTTCTGTCAAAATCTTCAAAGACACAAGTATTCCCAGAGAAAAGTGGACCTCCTGTAGCGATTTAGTCATGTTAATTCAAAGCCTTTCTTTATTGTGATGCTAACAAGCAACCAAACTAAAGGGCTTTTTAAAAGGCTTGCCAATGCACAGAATCAACTTTAAGGGCACTACATGAATGGTCACAGTTTCATTAACATGCAAATTCCAGCATTGTGATAGAAGCAATCAACAGCACTATTATCAGAAATAGTTTCTTAGGAAAGCAGCTATTCTGTTGTATGTGTATGTGTGTTTGTGTATGTAAAGAAATGTAGTCTGGATTTCTGTAGGGCTAAAATCATGTGATCCACAAAGATTGCATGTGATATAGAAAACTGGCACAAACAGGAATCATTGAACTGAGTCTGCTAGCCAAAGCTGTTGAATTATTCATGGACAAAATAAAGTCTGCGATAGAAGTATTCCCCAAGAGTACATGTTGAGGATACCCACATGTAAGAAGGGCATATTTGAGGCTGTTCCATGTTCAAAAGGACAGAATACATGAATTCCCATGAATCCCCTTGTCACTGGATTGAGAGAGATCCAGATCTCTTGGTGGATAGTTCAGCCGGCACCATGAACATATTCAGCAACACATCCTTTAAATAAAGCAGACCATATTGAGTAACAAATAAAACAGAAATATGAAACTTGCACATCCCTTACATAAAGAGGACTTTTTTTTAAAAAAAGGCCCTGTTTCAATAGTCACATAGTAATGTCTAAATCTTGACTAGATGATCTACAAATAATTTCAAATATGTTACTTATTTTAAAAAAAATAATTAAGCTCAGCCACAGAATATTTACAGGATAGCCAGTTTCTTTAAATATTTATTTTGCATGAATCTGGTCCCATGTGGTTTTGGGACACAATTGAGGAATGAGGCAAACAGGGGAATAACTTAAGAAATAAAAACTGGAGGAGGCCTTTAGAAAAAGACATGTTAAGATTTCCAAGTGGAGAAATAGAAAAGTGACTGAAACACAAACCTGAAAGAAAGGACAGGAAAGGTAAAAAGTTTAAAAGGGAAGGTGGGGGAGGGGGGGGAATCTCACAATGAAAAACAATAGGACAGCCTAAACACTTCTTATTACATATTTATATGTAATGAACTGATATAATGCCACTCCTTAAAAGATCTGAGATGATTTATCATAAATTAATAGAATAATGATGTTCATTGAGATGACAATGAAAGCATCGTAATTCTAATTCTAGTAAAACGAAGAAGCAAAATGGTTGGAATAAAGTGTTGTTGTTGTAACCTGAAGATTTGAGATGGGAACAATATAAATATAAGCCTGTATACTGGTGGTCCCAAAAGTAACACAACTGAAAGTGAGTCTTCTCACAATATTTGGGGCATGTTTGCATTTCCGGTGCGTGACAGAACACAGAATAATAGAGTTGGAAAGGACCTTGGAGGTCTTCTAATCCAACACCCTGCTCAAGCAGGAGACCCTATATCATTTCAGACAAATGGTTATCCAGTCTCTTTTTTAAAACCTTCAGTGGAGCACCCACAACTTCTGAAGGCAAGCTATTCCATTGGTTAATTACTCTCCCCATTAGTCATCCTTAGTTCTAGGTTGCTTCTCTGCTTGGTTAGTTTCTATGCATTGCTTCTTCTCCCTGCCTTCAGGTCCTTTGAAAAAATATTTTGACCTGCTTGTCTTTGCAGCAGCCCCTTAAATATTGGAACCCTGCAATCATGTCACCCCTAGTATATCTTCTTCAAGGGCAAGCTTCAAATGATGGTTGTAGAAAAAGGACAAAGACAGCAAGTGACAGCATTCCAGCCATAAGAGGAAAAAGATTTCATAGCTCAAATAAATGATACACTTCAACAAGACCTGGAGCAGAAACAATTGTCCCTGAGAAAGAGAGTCAAACAAAAGAACACATTTACTCAATAAAAGGGACAATCAGAAGCAAAACTTGAAGGTAAATCTGGTCTCAGGTTCCAAGGATCTGGAATTCTGTAGAATCATAGAGAGGCTGGTGGATTCCTAAAGGCAGAAAAGACATAGATGTATCTTCCAAGAAGATGAAGAAGACAAAGAGAAGAATTGTGGCAATCCTCAACTTACGAACAGTTGCTTAATGATTTTTTGAAGTTATGATGGATTTGAAAAAAAAATAGGTATGATCTGTCCTCAAAGTGCAGCTGTTGCACCAGCGTTCAGATGTTCTCATCTCAACAAGATGCAACCATCTAATTATTCTGGCCTAAATTTGCTTCTGATTGTTTTTAAGTGAATAAAATCAGGCAATGGGGATACCAGAAAGCTCTGTGACGGTGCCTCCTTGGAATCCATGTAAACCTCTCTGCTCACATACATTACAATTCTATAACTCTTCAGTGAATATAAAAGTGGCAAAATAAAAAAAAAGTCTTTATTTCAAAGTAGAGGTGCCAGATGCCGAGAACTTGCCAAGACCTCTGCATCTCTGCTGTGGTTCTGTTTCTTTCTTGGTCAACTTATCTCTTGATGTGTGTGACCAGGACCCACATGGTGGTCTTAGTCAAAAATTCACATTGGAAAAATGACTGGCAGGAAGGGAACAGAGTACCAAGAGGGCACCTGTAAGTGACAGCATAGAATGTAAAATATGACAGCCAGTTTGGTGTAGTGGTGAAGTTACCAGGCTAGAAGTCAGGAGAAAATGAATTCTAGTCCCGGCTTAGGCATGAAAGTTGGCTGGGTGACTTTGGAACAATCACCGGGAGACTGTGAGTTCTGGTCCCACTTAGGCATGAAAGCCAGCCAGCCACTCTCTCAGCCTGACCCAGCTCACAGGGTTGTTGTGTGGAAAATAGGAGGAGGAAGGAATATTGTGCATGTTTGCTGCCTTGAGTTATTTATAAAAAATTGAAAAGGTGGGATAGCAATAGCAATAGCACTTAGACTTATATACACTTTAAACTACTTTACAGACTTCTCTAAGTGGTTTAGAGAGTCAGCCTGTTTCCCCACAACAATCTGGGTTCTCATTTTACCCACCTAGGAAGGATGGAAGGCTGAGTCAACCTTAAACCTGATGAGATTTGAACTGCCAAATTGCAGGCAGCTGGCAGTCAGCAGAAGTAGCCTGCAGTACCACATTCTATCCACTGCGCCACCATGGTCATATGTAAATGTAAATAAATAAATGGATATAAATAAATAAATAAATAAATATAAGGAGTGGGCTATATAGATTTTAGAAAAGAATATATAGATTTTAGGAAAGAGAGTTAGCAAAAAAAATGCCTACCCAAAGCAAAAGAAGAAGAGGAACTGCAGGATGGTGGAAAAAATGAGCTGTATCTATGTCAGATCCCCAAATGTGCATCTGCCTTCTTCCAGGGGAGGAAGAGGGGGAATGGTTTCCTGTAACTTTCCACTGCCTGGCATGGAGGGGAAAGGACACTATAAATCCTATTAGCATAACTTTCGCTTGCCTACACTTTCATTTCTCGATCTTGTTACATTCCTGATTGAGGCCCTCTAAGGGTCCTTATCTCTTCTTCGAAACGACCATTACCAAAGTATCTTTGTACCTGTGGATTGGCCAGCGGCCATCACAAGACTGGGGTGGGATTTTGGGTATCTTAAACGTTACTGTATTCTTTGTTCAACTTTAGAACTTGCTTTCACTTTGCCTCCTATCACTTCTGCTCAATAAAAAGTATCCTGTTTGAAATTCCAAGTTTCAAGAGTTCTACTTTCTTGAGTTAGAAGGAGAGGGGGCCTGACACAAAGCTTCTGCATTACATGTCATGAATTTAGGTTCTGGGAGTTGAACTTCATTCTTAACTGTTTAATGGACAAAGGAATTCTTAAAAATTGAAACTTTGTGGTATTGACAGGAGCGAGAATTTGTTGTGCACAAAAATGGGAAGCTATATTAATTCCCACAATGGAAGAATGGTTGGAGAAAGTATTGGAACTACTGGAGATGGCCAAATTAATTGCTTTAATGAAAGGGGAAAATACATCTAACTTGGTGTCTGGAAACCACTTCTCGATTTTGTACTTCAGATAGAAAAAAATAAAACTTTGATTTTAGAATTTACTGATTGGACAGGGGGGTAAAATAAAAAGTTGACACTGTAACATGATGTTCATTCTACTGCACTAAAGAATTGAAAGTTAATTTGTTTTTATTTCCTCTTTATCCTACACTTTTCTCCCTTTCTCCACAACTTTTATTTTCATTGGTATTTTATAAAGTTTAATAAAATTATAGTATTAAAGAAATCTAGGCTACATCAAAATTGGCAAGGGTCAGCAGACTTTCAGCGGTGATGGAGTGTGCGATCGAAGAGTCTTTGGAAGAGGGGAAAGTGATCACAACCTTGTTGAATGCTATACTTATCCCAAAGTTATGTCTTCAGATACAACTATTATTTCCATATTTCTTTCTGGTCTTCTACTTTTGGTAAAGGTAAAGGCCATGTCTATGAATTTCCATAGATGCTAAAAGCCATGTTGCATACTAGTTCAAATCTATTGGTCTTTCTGGGTATCTGGTGTAAGGTAGTGTCGTGTTTGGCCATGTGGCCTGGTATTGCCAATTTTTCCAGGCAGCATCTATCTGGAATCGATGGGAAAGTTGCTGTCATGGAGAAAGTGCCAGACCGCAGTTCCTAGCCACCCTGGTCTCAATTCCCTACTTTTATTTTAGAGTCCTTCATAGTGATTAACTTCACTTCTAGATTTTTAACTAAGGATGGTGCAAACTGGGTAACATACTGCATGTTAAACCGCTATTTATTGGTGGACCCTGCTTCCTTGCTGTCTTACTTGCCCATTGTTGATTTTTTTTTCTATATCACCATTTCCCAGAAGGAAGCCAAGGTCTTTAAGCATCTAGCTTTAACAGTGCAAGTGGTAGTTGTCTGTTTGGGTTTGAGGCTATAGCACAAAGGAACCACAAGACAGATTTTAAAGAGAATTAAGGCAATAAGAAAGGCTGAGAAAATGAGAATTGCTTGTCAGATAGGGTTATATTTCCATCTTGGTTATATGCAAAAAAAGAGAAAATATGTGAATAAGCCTCAAAGCTGTTTCACATGAAAATGTCAAATAAAGATAACAAAGCTTTGTTTCTTAACAGCCAATATGTTTAAAAGGACTTTCTGTGTCTCTTTTGCTTTTTTTTTAATTTAAGGAGATGCATTTTATGATATATTTTTTTTAAATTTATGTCTTGCCTGTGGTTTATTTCATGGAAGAGAATATTTTGCTGCCGTGTCTACATTTTTTGATCATCTGTAAAGTTTAAATTCTCTTACATTTTTGACAAATAAATGATTTCACATTAGGGCTCTGCCCGTGCATCTCCCTTACATTCAGTTCTTCAGCCAAACTACCTATAATTTGGATGTTGAAGCCAAACAGTGGGCTGAAAACTCTTTTTAAACTTGGATCTAGTTCTGCACTGAATTGCAATTGTTGGAAGTTCCTTCCTAGTGTTTTATTTTCTTAAAAATGAGTTTTTGGGACAGACCATACTCCTTATGGCAGCCTTGTTGTGAGTTTGATTGTGACGCCATCTCAAAATTCAGGGTTTTTTTTCATTGTCCCAAAAAAATGTGTGATGCTTGGTTTATGTCTACGTCTATCAGATATTTAGAATAACTAATTATAGTTTTAAAGCAAAAGAGTTTTTCCTAACATTGCATCTTCCAAACATGTTGAGCTCCAGGTCAGTGTACATAGAAAAATGTTCTTGTTTTCCTAATTAACTGTACTTTTTGTGACAAGAAAGTTGCATACACAATAGAACCTGCGTAGTATTTGTTAAATATTTATTTTGAACTGGCAAAAAAAGCATACATCCCACATTCTCCACACAGATTTTATTCTACTGTTTGTTTGAGTTTTCTACATAATGCAATTATTTTTACCATTTAAACAGCTAAATAAGTTATGGTCAGATTGTGCTAAAACACCCAATAGTACTTCTTTATCTGCAGCTATATGTAGAAATTTGCCTTCTCCTTGGATTATGAATGACTTCCATCAAAAGGGAACCACTGCCAAATAAGCATTATACATATGAAAATTATATTAGGAAACTGGATTTAAAAAAAACACTCTATCAATTCTAGATACTAAAGGCCATTGCCCCATCAATATCAAGAGACTGGCAGGAGGAAGGCAACTGGACACAAAACTTAAAACATTGTTCCTCTATTCTGTTTATTAAAGAATGGGTTGGCTACCAAAGAAGTATGTAAATGTTTCCATAAATCACTATACCAGTTCCAAAAAAACTCATCTAACTTGTTATTTGCAGCAGTCAATCATTACAGCAGTTGTGGATATTCCCTGTTCCGTATGGAATTTTTGCACAGAACGGTTTCCTACAATAAAGGCTATTCCCACCAGCCAAAGGGGTTGGGTGTTATTACTGCACTAATGCAAAAGAAACCTTTCTTTCATTGTTGTTATCAATAAAAGCCATTTCTAAAATATTCAGTCTTAAACCCAGCAACCCCTAATTTATAGAAGCTATTAGCTCAAAATCATTATTGCATACTTATCACCGGTGCTGTTTTTGGCAAGCAGTCAGATACCTTCCCTAAAAATGTTTTTAATAGTTTTTTGAAAATAATTTTAGTAATTCCCGAGATGTACTGCAATCAAAACATCAACATAATATGCTAGACACTGTAGTTTTGTTTTAAGCTACTGCTTTCATTTTATTTTATTCACCCAGAATAGAATTTTTTACTCTGACCAGCTCTGATGATAGAGAGTGGAAGACGTTTTACTGCTCCTATTTTTATAATTTAGGTGTACACCATATTATAATGAAAATGTTCATTGTCCTACAAAGGGGTGTACCACTGCAACAACCTTGAAGATTTTATAACTGGCTTCCTTGTACTTTTCACAAGACATCATTGTTGAGAAGAAATAACTGCCTTTCCTTAACACTGGAGTTCATCTTCCCAATCTGCAAGGCAGAATAAAACTAGTGTTCACCCTCTGTATAAGACAAAAACTGAAGCAGCTGAGGGTACGAAAACCTAGTAGAAAAACAAACTCTGAGAAACCGTTGCTCTGAGACAACATTGGAAAGTTTCAGCTGAAACGACTTTGTACCTTTGTAATCCACAGAAAGGACCCTCATATTATTGGAGCCTAAGAACACAATCAGCTTCAGGATGTGCCTTGTAGATCTAATTCTTGATCTAAGCAGCATGAAAAGTAACATTGGCTTGGCTTTGCTGTGCAGAAGTGTTCTTTTCCTCTGTTTCAACAGACGGATGTGCAATTCAGTTCTGTAGGCTCCTCCAGGTCTGGGGTGGCCAGTTCTTCTGGTCCATCTGCTATGCTGGGCTCACTAGAAAACTGTCTGTGGTTTAAACTCGGTTGCAAGAGGAGACACTGGTCACCATTGTCTGGCTCTTCTGCTAGCATGCCTGAGTGCATAATGGAAGCCATGGCCAATAGCTGGATATCAGAATGAGCATTGGCGACAGTATGCCGACGGATGCTCCCGCACTTCTCAAGGTAAGCCTCACCTTCCTGTTCAGTCAGGGGTGTCAAGGCGGTCTCACTGACCTGTCGGGTTGCCACTGTGTGAGAAGAGATGCTTAGCCCGTTGGGTTTGTAACGAGATCTGTAATACCGTCTCTCTGGAAAAAAAGGGGAAAGAGACATTTTTGTTAATTGTTTACCACTGCAAGAATTGGTTTCTCCAGATTTTGTTTCTGTGAAAGACGCATTAAATATTTCTTCATCTTTAGTTTTGCCAACAAGTTGCAATATGTGGATAATAAGGATATTTGGGAATATATACAATACAAGATATATAACTGATTATATTACTTTCCTGCACCAGTATGATCCTATGTTAGAACTCCATGTTATGACAGAGAGGAACTTATGACACTGGAGAACTTTGACATTATTGTAATATAATCCCTCTTCTTAAGTTGTTGTACACTTAAAAAGGTAAATGTGTAGTAGTAAGCTAAATTTCCACCCCTAAGTCCACTGCATTTAGAAGAGGTATCTAATAAATACTGCATGAGTTTATAACCTATGCTGTACATGCATTGTGTGTGACTAATTATCCTTCTGGATATTGCCCAGAATCTGACACAGAAGTATCTTTTTCTTCCCTGATGTAACTTTTTACCATATACAGATCAGAATGATTGTATTATGGACAAAGTTAACATCATAACAACTGATGGCAAAGCAAAACAAACTTATCTGTGAGAAATTTACTGCCTATTCTACATGCAGACCAAACAAAACAACTCTACTTGAAACATTTTATTAAAACAATAATGTGTGTCAGAACAAAGTAAAAGTATTAGATCATACATATCTTCATTTTCAAGTTCCTAGCATCCTAGAGTGGATCGTTTTAAGGCAAGAACTGTATTTTAAGATTTTCTTCTGTGACAGAACATTTAAAATTCTGATTCTCAAAACCCGGGGCACAAGTAGTCATTTTGCATACCTCTACCATGAACCCATTTTTTCCCTCAACTTGATACCCTCCAGTGCCCATTGCGGTCCTATGCTTCTGTTGGATACTACTTTAGAGAAAGCTTTTGTAACCGTTAATTTACTGAGCTTCCCAGTTTGAATTCATTGCTATTTCTAACAAAAGGATTGTTACAAGCTAGGTGGAGAAAACCAGTAACGTTTTAGAAGGGCTGAATTCCAATTCCCAGCATCTCCAGCTAGCATGGGCAGTGCTAAGAAATAGTAATAACTTTAACTCAACTACAGCTAAACAGCAAGAGATCCTTTCTTCCTGATCTAAGTAATGGAGATCATGGATGAAAGTAGTAGATACCACTTTCTTGCATTTCCATTAGACAACAGTATTCCCTATACAGAAGGAATTCACATGGATCTAACTAGCAACTTTTAGTACATTCAATTATAAGAATGATGTGGATGGAATTGCAGGTCACATATTCTTAATTTACAATACAAGCACAGACAAACTCAATTTTACTTTAGAGGACAAGCTGTCAAACCCTAAGTGCCCCAAGGAAAAACATGTGCACATTCCAAACTCTTAAAAGAATTATGAACTCAGGAATTTGTTTCGAGTCCCTGAACATGCATTTTTCCATGTCTGCTCGCCTCAAGCTTTCTTCATTTACAGTAAGTTAGATTTTTAAATAAGGAGTCATTTTATAGTTACTATTGTTATTATTGGGAACTGAAAATCCTTGTATATCAGTCAGAAACTGTATGACAGTTTCTCCTCTAGTTTCTACTTGCTCCTGAACTACAAAGTTGTACCACTTCCTTTTTCTTCCACTTCCTTATATCAAACCATATACTGCATTAGAAACCGGAATCCTTCTGTTTCTGGGAAAGGTATGGCAAACTGAAGACAATTCTGTAGAGTGCAGCTGATGACCAGTAACTGGTCACCAGTTCCTTGGAACCTCTCCAGATAAGGAGAAAATGGGATATCACCCATACATGCTTCAGGACAGCAGTTTTCTGCAGGTTTGAGTGCTGGGAGACAAAGAGATCAGCTATCTTGCTCACAAGTGAAGCCTTTTAAAGGACACTGAGTTTGCAAATCCCACTTTCTAATCACTTTTGGAAATTGCCAAAATTTCCAAACCATCGTAAACCATTCGAGACCTTCAAGACAAGTTTTAAAAGTTTTCGTCAGATGACTTTATCTTCAACTCTCAACATAAGAAAAATCAGTTATAGGCTTAAGAACTTGAAATAAATAGCAAAATTCTAAATAAAATTTTCACCTAAGATGGTTATAAATGGATCAAAGGTTCAGATGAACATGGAGTATTGATTTTCACTATAAGATTTTGAATTTTTTTTTTTTTTAATAAACAGTTTCTTGTTTTGGCTATCCTGATTATTGCAAGTCAGAACAAAGATAAGTGATGATTTTACAAACTAGACAGTGGAGGGGACTAAAGATTTTAAGCAGAAGAAAAAAATACAAATTTGCTTTTGATGTCAGTTAATACTGGGACTTCCAAAGTGATCAAATGTTATAACATTGGAAATATTAAATGAGTTATTTGAAGAATGGAGCCAGAAATTAGTAATTACAATATCAATATTTGTTGGCAATGATGTCTGCTTCTACAAACAGAATAAGTCAGAAAGATATTAATGAAGTAATGACAGATATGGAACAAATTTTATCTAACAAGACAGAGAAGATACTGAAAGTGGATCTACAAATAACAGATCAACAGAATGATTTGGAAAAGAACACTTTACTGGGTATAAAAAGTCCTTGATTGTTGGGTGCTACCAGAGTCGCTTTTGATGAGATTTGCTGAAATTTGATGAGAGGGGAGCAAAGGGGATGGAAGACAGACTGGAGTTTTAAAAATCAAAAAGATAATGATAAACCAATGGTTTATCATTGACCTGGAAAATGTTTTCTTATTGGATTTACAAAAGAAGCTTGCTAAAGTCTTGAATAAATTTGTATAATAGGATAAAGAAGAATTGAAGAGAAATTAAATCCTATATTTGATTGAATTAAAGTTTAAGACTGTTAGGAATAAAAGAAAGAAAAAAAGTTGGTTTATCTGATCAAGGTTAAAGTATTTTTCTTTTGTTGGTTTGCAATGCTCTGGCAAACCATTTACTTTTTGCTGACACCAGGACTAAAAGGTTGATGTTTTGTGGATTTATTTTTAGATGAGAGATGGGATAAGGGATAAGAAGGTTACAGGAGCTGAAAAGTTATTAAATTTGTTTACATTGTAACAATGTTTGGAAGTCATTTCCTTTGTTTTTGCATGTTTTATTATTTCCATTCTCTTCTCTTTAAGTTTCATTTACATTAGTTTTTATTATTATATTTAAAATTCTTAATAAAAGTTATATTAAAAAAATAAACAGGAATCTTCCTAAAATACAGCTGCTTCAATAAGTCATGGACAAGTACTGCAGTCATGGTCCCACATGTACTAAACCACCTCTTCTAAGTTCATAGAGACAGTGTACAGGTAGTCCTCAACTTACAACAGTTCCTTTAGTGACTGTTGCAAGTTACAACGGCATGAAAAAAAAGTGACTTATAACCATTTTTCGCGCAGCCATTGCATCCGGCCCGTGGTCATGTGATCAAAATTCAGATGCAAAGAAACTGGTTCATATTTATGATAGTTGCGTTCCGGGATCATGTGATCAACTTTTGTGAATTTCTGATAAGCAAAGTCAACGGGGAAGCCAAATTCACTTTACAATCATGCTACCAACTTAACAACTGCAGTGATTCACGTTTTAACAACTGTGGTAAGAAAGATCGTAAAATGGGGCAAAACTCTCGTAACAACTGTCTCAGCAATATAAATTGCTGAGTCGAAGAGTACCTACAGTATAGCGATGCAGATGCTGGACTGGCATTGTGGAGATTCAACTTCGAGTCCACACTCAATATTTGAAATGCACTAGATGAATTTGGATCAGTCACTCACTATCAACTTAACCTGCCTCACAGAGTTGTAGACCAGGGCTGTCAAATTTACAGCCCGTGGGCTGGATGCATCACGTGCTGGCTACATCCATGTCTGGTTTAGCAAGTCATGATATGTCACGTGATGATGCCATGATGATGCAAGTTTGACACTCCTGTTGTAGTACACAGTACACTGCCACAAGACTAAGCATTAAAAAATCATCTATGGGGGAGAGAAATCATAGCTAGCTTGCTGTGTCACCAAGAGAGAAGTACTAAATAAGCATAACATCCCAAATTTCAGAAATAGAGTGATATTTCATTTTAAAGCTTGTATCAAGTTATTGGTTAAGGCACCAGGCTAACACCATGAATTCTAGTTTCACCTTAGACATGAAAGACAGCTGGGTGGCTTTTTGGGGCCAGTCAGTCTCTCTTAGCCCAAATCACCTTACAGGATTATTGTTGTGAGAAATTTAGGAAGAGGAAGGAATATTAGGTATGTTTGCCACCTTGAGTTATTTATAAAAAATAACAAAGGTGGGATTTAAAAAAAAATCTAATCTATCTAAATAGCTCTTTCTTAGTTTTCATATATGTAAGATGTAATGGATTTACTTTTAACCAATTCATATCTGAACTGAACTCTGCTTAAGCTAATAGCTGATTCTTTCATTGGCAATGGTTATTAAAGAACATTGAATTAACCAATTTTGTCTCAATATTATCCAAACCTATAACTGGGAGCAAATATTAGCAGTTAAACTTTCACCATTTAAAGCTCTCTCCTTTTTATTCCAACTCAAAATACAAGTTAGGAATAAAACACTGAAACAAGTCCCTTAAAGAGAAATGCTAAAGTGTAGCCATCCTTTATTTGACAACCAAGAATTATATAGTAGGAAACTCCATTCCAATTTGGCCACAAATTGGAGGCTGCTGTTAAGCAGTACTTTGTAAATTCCATGCATACTTTCATTCATGCTGGAAACTCAACCCTGTATATTCTTTGTTTCAGTCTGCAAGGATCAACACACAAAGAACACCTGTCTTAAATGATAGGAGTAGTCCCATAGCAAGGTCTTTTAAGTCTTTTATAGGCCAATGAATTTCTGCTTGGGTAACATTTATAGCTATTTATTTCTTCAGTAACACAGGGTGAGGGAAAGGTCTCTTTTTCCCTTTAACTAGTGTCTAAGGTCTCTGAACAGCAGCAGCTATCCCAGGATAACTAAAACTTTCTCTTATAGCGAAGGTGAGAGGGAACCTTTTCTTTATAGACCAAGGGCAGATAGCTGAGACTAAGAGGACCTAAGACCTCTTGCTCTGTGATTGACTAGTCATTATAATGTTTGGAGGAAATAATATTTTTCTCTGCTACTTTTTTATAACTGAGGATCCTAGTCTAAATTGTGAAGTGAAACTCTAACTAAAACTTATTTTCAAAGCTTTAAACAAATCCTAAAGTCTCTCTATTGTGTCTTAATACAAAACCCATTGTAACAAGCACCATCCATCTCCTTGGGATATTTTAAAGGCTGCCTCCAATGAGGCTGATAAATTACTTTCCTGCCAGAGGATATGGTGCTCTCCCTCCCTCCCTGTGTGCATGTGTACGTGTGTATGTGTTTGTCTGTGTCTGAGATTCTTGTAATTGCCACTGTCATGCACATCATTCTTCTTCCAGAGATTTCAGCTGAAAACCCATGCTAGCTACATGGTTATGCTAAGAATCATTGCATCAGTAATGCTACATTTTTATATTCTTTCACTGAAACTATCATGATCTTTCAGGCCTAACTTAATACTGAAATAATGGGCAAAAGGTGATGGGAAATGAGCAGTTTTAACTGGATTAGGAAAGTCTGAGCAATGCACTCCTCAGAGCCTGCACTGACACAGAAGAAGCAAAAAAAATATTGCTGAGTAAATCATATTCAGCAGTGCTTCCTGAGGTCATTCTGTCTGGAGAGCACCTACTTACAGCAATGGCTATTCACTAGAGGGCAAGAGATGTAGCAAACCAAGATGATAGGGCTTCTATTACAGGACTGCACCTACCATCTTGATGGTTAATCTCCAAGTTATCATTGATTCCATTTCAGTGGTACAAAAGAGGAGTGTACAACCTGCTGCCTCCCAGTGCTACATAGGGTGTTCATGCATAATCTTTGTTCAATCCCCACTTTCCTCTCTGTCCTTTAAATTGGCCTCTTTTATTGTATAAAGAGCAGCATGGATCCTTAATACAATGTAAGTTCCTGTTCTAAATTGGGAATAAATTTCCTACTTAAGCTTAGACCCTGAATATGCTATACTATTCACTAGAAACATCACCTTCAATAGCAACTGGAGAAAGAACTAGAAAATAACACTGGTTTGAATCCAGATCAGGACTCCTTTCCCTCAGAAAACCCTAATGATGCTTTAGGTCAGGCCTGTCAAACTGGCGGCCTGCAGGCCAGATGCATCACACGCCCACCCCAGCTCCCTAAAGGCAAAAATGTCACGATACGTTGCAATACATCACGTGACGCGATCAAGTTTGACACCGGTGCTTTAGGTACATACTGGAGAATTGCATTCTCCAGTTGACTGGTAAGTTGGAGATAAGGTGAACCAGAATTTCCAAGAGTACAGCTGTTTGGCTGCCTGGTTGAAAAGACTAGTTTACTGATATCTTGTGGAGTCTGGGTGGGCGGATCTGAGGTTACAAAAGAATGCAGAAAGTATAAAAGAAACACAAAATGGTAGCAACACTAAGAGAGAAAAGGGAAAATTAGCAATCTAATTTAGAAATGTAGACTCTCATGCTTTGCAAGTTTTCTGCTCAGATCTCTTTAAATAGCTGCAAATATTTATCTGGAATCAAATAAAACATAAGATCTAATAAATATATTCCATAGCCAGCTTGCGATTTCACTATTAACAGTAAGATTTAGCAATCATTTTCCTCTTGTCAGCCCATCGTCTCCAAAAAGTCATTCCAATCTGGAGCAATAACTATAAAAAAAAAGTTGGGGGAAAATGCATTGAAAAGTGCAATGGTGGCCAGACAGGAATAGTCAGGAGAAAACAAACACTGCAGGCTTTGTTCTACAGTCCTGTTTACTGTAGCTAGCCACCATGAATATTTTCTGCAATGAACACTACAAACCGCTATCCTCAAACTGCTACAGCAACAGATGAATTGAGTTCATATCAGCTGAATAGTCATTAGCAACAAATGCCTATTATTGTTTTTTTAATCTCCCTAACAGAAATACTATGGTCAGATTCCAATCTAAATGAACAGATAAATATAAATGTGCTGCACAATTACTGTTATACAAACTGTAGAAGGACCAGACGGTCCTTTGATCTTATGCTCAGCTACTGCTACTGCCAGTATAATTAAGCTCACCTCACTACTCTCTTATACTGCTGCAGTGGAGAACCATCCCATTTTTAAATTCTGCACTGGAAACTACAATATATTTAATTGGTCATTTAGAGATCAGCATCTATGAAAGTGCTATAGTGTTTGAGAAAAGAAAATATCCAGAGCTCAGGTAGGCAGTATTTTCTGATTTGGTCTGTCCCAAAATGCCTCCTTAATATAAAGTAAATTATTCCTCCCCTGATTTTTTTAAAAATCATCTAAGTGGATTCTACGGCACTTTTGCAAAGAACTATGATACCACACATTTGTATTTCATTTTGCATCATTCTAGTTTGAAGATAAATATTTTTTTAATTGAAAAAAAGTCTTATGAAACAATTCTAGTGGTCATCAAGGAAGATGTGTGCAGATACTGTACCCATTGCACATGTTGCCTTTCCAGGCCTCGAAGCAATGAAAAATTACCTATATCTATATTGTATCTCAAGAAGTGCATTAGTTTTAAGTGAGCCAAGCCGTTATTGAAAAAAAGATGGAATGGTAGCTAGGGAAGCAAATTACCTAAATGTAGATGAGCCAAACAAAGGTGAGAAGGTATATATGAATATATATATGAAGTATATATGAATGCAGTTTTGACTTTTACCTTCAGCTACTAGGTTATTCCCTCATAGATCCCTTGTCACCAAAGTTTTCTGCTAAAAATATAGGAAATTTCTCCTAAGACGCCCAAGAGAAATGGGTATATTTTCCACAGTTCAGGTATTTATTATTTATTTATTCAATTTGTATGGCTGCCCATCTCACCTAAGTGATCTGAGAAGAGTTGGTATACAAGCCAAACTGAATGCTATGCCACAGATTTCCTGCCATGTGACCTTTAAGGTGTTGCTGAGTAGTCATTCATTTGCCTCTGCTGTTTTGTGACATGATAAACATCCTTTCTTCAGGACTATTACTCAGTAATGGAGTTCCTCTAAGCCAGGGCTATCAAACACCCAGCCTGCGGACCGGATGCGTCATACGCTGACCATGCCCACACCCAGTTTAGCGAAGGAGGAAAAAGTCCTGATACGTCATGTGATGCTGCCGTAACAACGCTATTGTTATCATCTAGTCACCCTATCTTCTGTCAACTTCTTTTCAACCTTAAGAGTCTTCTCCAGTGACTCTTGCTTTTGCATTAGGTAATATTTAAGCTTTAGTTCCATTGTTAAGGTTTCCACTGAGCAGTCTAGTATCATCGGCATACTGAAATCTGTTATTGCTTCTCCCAGAAATTTTGATTTTATTTCCTTCTACTCCAGCATTTTTCTTGACATGTTCTGCATATAAATTAAATGTTCACTGTCATATTATTGATATGATATACTCCTTTTCCAATTTAAACCATTTAGTCACCCCTTTTCTATTTTAACTGTTGTTCCCTGGTCATCAATTGTTAGAAATAATGAACACACCTTAGTTGTCAGGCACATCTTTCCTCATGTTGAGACTCAAGTAAACATGACCCGTAGACTGTTTATGGTCTGGCCTTGTGAGAACAGTGTATATGTCACCATCCATCATTATAAGTCTCTGACACTTTCATCCAAAATGCACTGAACTATTGAAAAATGAAAAATACTGGATATTTTTCTTCAATATCCAATAGGTGGAGATATTGTTCAACTGTCAACAATTATGCCGAACAGAAACTGTATACATTAACTTTAAGGGTCTAAATATGTCTCAACCATTAATCTATTCCAGTAGCATTTAGGATTAGAAAAACATGTTTCTTGATATAATATTCAGCATTTCTGCTCGCCCATTCCGGTTCAATGGTTAAAGTTTACATGGAGAGAAGATGATGAACTTCATATAACATATTTCTTTTAGGAAATACTGTCTGGAAGCAGTGAAGCATAATGTGCTCCATTCAAGTGTCTAATTAGGCCCTAAAATCCACTGAAATGATAACATTTTCTAGCTCCAATTTCACTTTTAACTCTGAAGCAGTCTTAACATTTCACTGCTGTTCCATACATCATAGCATTATTCAAGGGATCAATCATCACATTTTCTATTTCCCATTCACATATTTAATTGCTACTTAGAGAGCAAGAAAAATGCATGAGATTCTGCTAAGCAAACCTTTTGGTCACTTGCTAAAAATATACATCCATCAAATACTTAGATTTTTCTAAAAAACAAAAAACTAGTAACCATTGCTCATATAAGATGCTTATTTTTTTCAAGGTCCATAAATGTTGATCCCGACATCCAAATCTTCAAAATCACAGCTTCCCTTTAGAACACCAAAATAATTTTAGTCATTTTTCTCAGCCTTTATTCATCCCAGTAAATAAGGAGAATCAACTACTGAGTTCAGGGAAGCATTTTTAGTTGCTGCCAAATTTAGACAAATCCAAAAATAAGAATGTTTTGTTTTCCCTTCATCTTCATCTTGAAACATAACAAGGTGAAATACCTTACTGAAACTGTAAAATATCAGGCTAGGTAGTCTATGTGAAGGTAATTATCAAAACAAGTCAGGAATGATAGTTTATGTAATTCTTATACTCCCCACTCTCATTGGGAGTCAAGGAAAAATTGCAAGTTAGCGATAAAAGCGTAAGTCTCTATGATCCTAATTCCTTTACAAGAATACCATTGAGTTTTATGATGGTTGTACTGGGATGAGAGTGTGCTCGGGCACTAGTTCATCTTATGATAAAGGGGTGATTTGTGACTTGCCATTTTCACCATAGCAGCTGTTTTGAGAGCAAGCAGCCTTCCATATCAGCCACTGTATAAATTTCAAATGAGACTCAAAAAATTGCCTACTTCTGCTCTATCCCTAAAGGCGTAATTTCAGTATTTCTATACAACTGTCAAGTCCAAATGCAGGACTACATCTGGCAAAGCACCAAGGATGTTCTGAATGTACACATAGAAAGCATAGTAGTGGGGCTCACATGTTCTCTTAATGGAGGACCAAACGTAAGTATTCTGAATGTATAATTCTTTGAAGGTCATGGAATACATAAAATGTGTTTTATGACAATAAACCCTGGTTTTATTGGTAGACAGGAAGATAGCAGACTGCTTTCACATGAGTCACATGGCCACCTCAAATAAACAATTTTACTATCACTCAAGTTCCTGTACACTTTGTATTATTTTTCTCCTGAAGGAGAAGGGTCATGATTTTATTAGCTGTAAACAGTGCACTGATTATATTTGTACTGTGACAGGAACATCTTATTATTGAAGTCATGAATTTACAGCTGCTCAGTTTTACAAACTAATCTGGTGTGGTGTTAATGCCAAGACCTAGTAGGAAGCTCAAAACTCTGCTTGGCTAAAGACACTAAGGATATATGCATACAAGATCAACACCCCAACACTTGGAGCTAAGAATCCACAAGTAGAGTCCTATACTTCTGCATAAGATAGGAAACTCTGGTTTCAAATCAGACTTAAGAGATAGACGAAGAAACAGAACGATCAGGGAGAAATGGTTAACTTTAGGTAGGTTGGAAGCAACTTAAATTCTCTCCACTGAACAAACTACATATCAAATCATACTAAAATAAATCTGCAGACTATGCTCCCCTAATTGTGAAAATCCGTTGGAGAAAACCACATGCTTTGTGACTAGATCCCAATTTTAGCTATTTTCATTTAAATGATCTCAGACAGCAAGACAGGAATGATCTGTGACCAAAATTGTACTGAACCACTGTATTAATCTGCCTTTATTGAATTTAAAGTCATTTCCTTGCCCACAACGTAGCACTATGCACTGGGAGGAACAGTCCACAGCAATCATGATTTAATCTAAGCACAAGATAATTTTTTTTCTAACAATCAGATAAGGTATTCTGGGGAGAAGGGAAGGCATCTGTGGGAACAAGGCATACAAAACAGGAAAGACACTTAATAATTAGGTACGCTCATTAAAAAGCAAAGAAAAACAGCTAAAAATGGTATTTATTTTTGTAAATCAGATTTTAACTAGCTTTAAACATTTGCAAATGACTGTCTTATTATCATTCAGTTAGACATAGAAAAAGAAAATGAATTTGCATGTACACAAATTAAAGTTTGTATTGATTAGTATCTGCACAGGGATAATTTAAGCTTTCACTCTGTTTCTGTGTCTCATCCAGCATTGAGTATTGATTACACATCCTTGACTATGGATGGTTTATAGCCAATTTGTAAATGGCAGATATCTCATACACACATTTTTTCTTTACCCTATGGTATTGCCTCTGGCTCAACATGTTTTGCAGGGTTTTATAACAATCAAATGAAGCAATACTCAAATGTGAGCAAAAATTTTGGATGTTATGTTTTTGTGAACTCTTTTTGTGCAGACAAAAAAAGATTTTCTACTGATTCCACAGATTCTCTAGTTACCTTGGACCCAAATATCAGGACTTGCAATACTTTACATCTTACCCAGGGCACAGGTACTGCCAGGGAAGCAATGTTCTTCACACAAACCAAGGTATGGGGAAACTACCAGTTTTACAAGTTCTTCTAGTTGCATAAAGGCCTTAGTGGGACCTGTGGCTTCATGGACTCCCTGAAACATAAATAAAATATACCTATTGTCAAATTCCTGGGGTATGCAAATCAACACATTTCATTTGCCCATTTTTATTTTTCTAATTGACTGAAGAAAAGAAACTTAATTATGTACTAGATTATGATGTAGGAGTTATAAGTTATATTATTTTCTATAGCAGTGTTTCTCAATATCAACCAATATGTTGGCTGGGGAATTCTGGAAGCTAAAGTCTGCTTATCTTCAAGTGAGAAAGTTGAAAAATGAGAAACGCTGTTCTGCAACAAACTACTGAATGCTCTCAGCAGATAGCTCAAGCAGGCCATTCCAACAAGTCAAAGAATATAAGCAAATTAACTCTCTCCCCAGGACTTGTGACCCAATTGGGAAGTGATGGATGTTTTAATTCTCTGGGTCCCAGCAACTTAAGATAGCATTCCTGATGTTTCCCCTTTTTCTTTCTCCCAAGATCAGAGTTGTAACTAGGGAACATTGGCAAGGTGGGAGATTGGTTAGAACTATCAGAGTTGTAACTGGACAAAAATGAAAAGAAGACAACAATTCATGGCCAGAGCTCAGACATGATAATTTAAAACAAGCAAACGAAAGTATTATCCTTGAACCAGTCATTGAAACCCCTATACTGCAACATTAAACTTAATTTCATTATTCAGAAAACCAGAAAACATTTTAGATAGCTCAAACTTAATCAATGAAAGACTGATGTCAGAAATCCAGCCCTCTTAATTGAAAATATCTTGCCAACACACATGATTAAGGCTGTATCATGTTGACTTTCTCCATAACAGTCATGCTTACAGCATGGAAATAGAGGCATTTGGGGAGGTAGGCCTATCATCAGTGTCTTTCTGTGAGACAGACCCCAGTGATATAGGGAGCCAATATTTGTGGGTCCAGGCCAAGGCAATGCTCTGCTTCATAAACTGTTTGGAAAGCAATATTTTCATCCTTACAGTATGTCTAATGTTCATTGACAAAGGTGTGCAATACATTTGGATGTCAGTACAATACATTTCAAGGTTGCTAATGTTAAAACAAGCTAAAAATATTAATGCTAATGTTAAAACAGGCTGCTCCACCATCACTACACTTATAGTGAGAGGTTGGAACAGGATGTTTTAAGACAAAATATTTCAGTCTTGAAATCTTGCCCCACCCCCCCAAACATCATAAATGACAGGTGGAAATAACACCATTCCCCACCTGTAAAATCAGCAGCATCTGGATAATGGAAGGTGGAAAGTTACTTTGGACCAGAGGAAGAATCTCATCCAACTTTACTCTTAATAAGACCAAGTCTCGGAAGCCAAGCAAGGAAATCTGACGAATGGTCAATTCTTGACCCTACACCACAGAGATAAAAAATGGCATCCATTGGCATTGTGATATGGTTCAACCCTATTTGCAGACTGAATCTTATGTTTTAGGGCAGTAATGCCAAACAACATCATAAAAGAATTGGAGAACAAACTGGTACATGAACATAAACTGACAGAGAAATTATTGTAAATTAAAAGAAATACAATGTTTATGCTGCTTCTGGATAATCAGTTTCTGGATAGAAAGGCAGTTGTAGAAACTGTTGTTAAGAATGGGGAAATGGGATTACTGTGTAGCTAGGTGGGAAAAGCATATTGGAAGTAGCACTCTTTTCAAGGGGTTCCACAAAAACGTCACTATGTAACTTGGACTTTTTAAAGCATGAGGCTTAATTTATTAATTTGTCTTTGCTGGTCCAATTTCAGATATTTAATAGCACTCCAAGAGATTAAATATATAGCATTTGAATAAAGTTTTTATTTAAAAACTGATGTGTTATTTTTAAAAAAAGATGTGTTTTTTTTAATCTTCCACCATCTTTAAAAAGCGAATGCCACGCCTATGAAGCTACCATACCCTTCAACCTTTGTTTAAGTACTGTGTTTACAATTTCTATTCTAATAGCTAAAATCAACCATTCTGCATGCTCTCCATGGGAATTGCTTGTATATCCCCAGCTAATGAACCAGAACTCTAGCTAGAGGGAATCAATGTACGTTAATCATCAATTCATAATAGGGTTAATGATACAACTAACAAGTTCATCAAAATGCAAAACAAGAACACAAGCCAAAGGCTCTGAAGCCAGAAATTTCCTGTTTTTAAAAAGGGCTGTTCTCCTTAAGATTCAAAGGGTGTGGTTATGGGCAAATAAATGGAGCAGGACTTGAAAAAAAGAAGAAAATGAAATTTCTGCAGAAACAGATATGTGAGTTTCTCAGCTTGATCTAATCTCTGTTGTATTACAACCAACCTACTGTGTAAATTTTAAAAAATAACGAAGAAGGAACATCTTAACAAATAAGTATCCGCAATCCAGCAACGTTAAGAATACAGATATGTCTTCATCTGCAGGGGAACATTGATAAGAAGGGAGGCTATGAAGGGTTAGAACTATCCATGCCTATCAATTCATGTCAAAATGATAACGAATTTTGTTTGCCTGGTTCTTCACTTTTAATGATATGAAACCTTTCCCGATATATTTATTTGGGTGAAAATGTTCTGTTACAATTAATTGGCTTTGTTTTCGCATTTGTCCCAAGTCATTTATATAGAATTGTTCATTTAACCTATACATATTGGTTCCTTTTTATAATTTAAATTCAATTCCATTGCCAACCTGTAGTTGTGCAGCAGCAATCTACTGTAGATGAAGAGCAAAGCATCATTTTTTTCCTGTCACTGACCCTTTATATTATATTACATTTTTTTCAAGCAACTTTTATCTCAGTAGTCCTCAGATAACTACTCTGGGAATTATTACAGTATGGTACACATGTGTTATTCATAATCACTGAATTTCATATCATTATAACATTCATTGCAGCATCTTTTTGGTTGCTGTATTCAAGCTGCAACAGAATCTTAGAATAGAAAATTTCTTTTGTGCTATTTATGCTACTGTTCATTTATGAAGGAAAAGTGTGAAAGAGAGCACACTGCATGAAAACATCTCTCATAATATGAAGCTTTCATCCATTTATTTGTACTTCAAGAAACAACTTTCCATTTTTCCATAATATTTTGGCTAGACAATCAGCTAAGCTCAATCAAATGGAGTCACAGTTGGCTGCAAAGCCAGAAAGACCTCAATTATTTCTCTGTCAAACTGGAGGAAGGTTTCAAATGGCATGCTACTGAGCTCTGTCTTAGAAACTGGTATGCTTCAATATGCTTATTTGTTTTATTTAAAATGGAAAGCACTTGTCTGAACAGTAGTGCAGATAAAAAAGAATCCAGGACAGCATTTCAATCAACAATATTATGAGTTGGAAAAAAAGAATGTAATTTCAGATCACATCCATCAAGGTACAACAACTTTGAGTGAATCATTTCCTATATACATATTAAAATATATTGTGTTAACAGATGGCAAAATTGAAGGTAATTCAAAGAATAACTGCGTTTAATCTATTTAGTATGTGGTAGAGCTGACCAGCACTTCAAATCCAAAGTCATAAAGATGCTTATGAATGGAATTGCTGGCCCTCCTTAATTCAAACATCTTCCCCTAGGACAGATGTTAAGAAGATTGGACTGTATGATTTAATATGCCTACAAATGTGATAGATAGAAAAAAATGATTGATTTAAGGCCCCAATCTTCCTGGGCCTGTTGATATATTTGGACTGTTGAAACCATCTACCAGAAGCTAAACTGATTTTCATCTCATTTGTCCTAATGACCTCTTTTGACTTTCTAATATATTCTCTGCCACTTATATTTGGAGATCATGCTTTACATTGCAGCTTCCCATTTAAAAAGTAACAATTTAAAGCAAAAGGTAAAATCAAATAGGGCAGCAACCCTGGTAGGTCAAAAAGGAATTGCAAGATACACTGACTTTCTTAGCCATGGCTATGGGCAATGACCATATTGTTGGGAAGCCCAGGAGTTAAAGATTTTTCAAATGTGCACAGTTCACCTGCCCGTAAAGCCACACATACCTTTTATCATCTGCTGCAAGTATAAAAAGGAGGAATAAGGGAAGGGAATAACAGGAAAAAGAAAAGAAAGAGAGAGAGAGAGAGAGAGAGAGCATGGGAAATCAAGATTCTTATAGCAAGAAGCAAATATTTACATTCTCTCTAGTAATGTGGAAAACAAGTGTTTCAAAAACTTTGAAACAAGCCTTGCATAAGGTAGTGACGTTTACCTGTTGATATTTTTGGTCTAGAGGGGAAAAAATAGTACCAGTTAGTGTTGGATTGTTAAAGGGAGCTCTGGAAAAGCACAGAGATAGTATATCACTTTCTCAAGAATTTCATTCTATAAGAAATCTGTCCCATCGGTTACTTCTCTTGCATAGATAACATTATTTTCTTGGTCTTCTAATTAATTCCCTGTTACTGAGCTCCTTGGGAAGAAAAATATTACCTTTTTTATCTGAGAGTGCCAAGCATAATTACTGGGATAATAAACACAGAGTATTCCACTTCTCTCAAATGCGAAAATGGTTTATGTAAAAGGTGGTGTAACAGTGAGGATTGTTAACTATGGCATACAAATACTGGGCTTATTGGACAGTGGGTTCAGCCAATTTAATCAAAGGCCAATATAAATACATTTCATGATTTCTCTGCTTCTAGGGGAACACAGTTCTAAAATCAGAAAATGGGAGGGGGAATTTTACCTTGCAATATGCTGCATCTAATATACAGTATACCTCAAAGAATTATCAAGTATTTGATTTCCTTTTTACAAATCATCATTTGAAATCCTAGAGTCAACCATAGAAATTAGATTTCTTTCCAGTTCTTCTACTCAGGTACAATGGTAAGAAAAAAGAGGCTATAATGAAGATGATCAAAGAATTCAGAGAAAAGCAGGTGAAGAAAGTACAAAATCATATCCTTGAGGAAATCTCAAGCCAAGTTGGCTAGGAATTTTGTTATTCTGGAAGGTGCCAAGTTGGAGACAAAGACTTTTATCATTAGTGTATTGTCCAATTACAATGTCTTCATGTGGTTAAAACTAAAATGCACCATTAACAATGGATATTGATCTGTAAATTAACAATAACACAAAATATTGATCCTGAATAACTTATCCTTTAACACAGTGTAGATTTATAATTATTGGGTAACAGGGTTGGTGGTTTAAATTAGTCAAGAGTTTTATAACCATATTGGTAGCAGGACAAACAAGCTTAAGAACAATTCTGGTGAAATGTGTGATTCTTAAAGTTTAAAATTGTTTTCCTTTATAGATTAAGTTTCATGTCTCCCTTCAATTATAGGGTAAGTTTGAAATGTTTTTCTCTGCCCTGTTGAGCTTATATTTAACTAGATTTACCTGAACAGGGTAAAAAATAGCCTGTAGCGTAGGAAGAGTTTCTGTGAAGAAGTGATCCCAAGTTTCAGATAATACATGGATACGATCTTCTCCTAAAAAAAAAAAAGAATATTAGGCCACTTTCAAGAAGCATGTTATTAGGTATGCAACTCTCATTTCCAAGTACAAATAAAATCCACACATTGCTTGGCTTTGTGAGATTACTGGAGGTTGCTAGGTGTCTTTTAGATAAGCAGAGAGGCCTAGATAAGTGGCAGCCTATAGCCAACCTTGGATGGTCTTGAAAAGCTAACTAGGTTTGGACCTGGTTGATGCCTGAATGGGAGACTTCTGGGAATACTAGTTTGTGGATTAGACTGGGAAATCCAGGAAGTAAGCAAGGACAAACCACTTCTGATGGCCACCCCAAGACAGGAATGACAAACTGGCGGCCTGCAGGCTGGATGCATCATGCACAGACCATGCCCACCCCAGCTCCATGAATGGGAAAAACATCGCAAAATGTCATGTGACAGCAATATTGACGCCACGAGTTTGACACCCGTGCAGTAGAAGCTGAAGGTTCCAAGTACTAATTTTCACAAAGGGAGACTCGGCTGCAACTGCAATGACAACCTCAATATGGAGCTGCCCTTAAGGACTTCCTGGATGCTGCAGTTGGTGCAGAATTTAGCTGCCATATGGTAAGAACCACCAGGGCCACCCAATACTTGCTTTGCTGGTCTTTTGCTGGTTTCCAATAGATTTCCAAGTAGAATTTAAAATGCTGGTTTTAACCTATGGGGCCCTTTATGACATAGAGTCTGGATGTCTGCAAAACTAGTTAAAATAGAATTGATCCATCTGATTTCTTTGCTGCAAATGAGGATGCTGAAACTACTTCTTCCCCATGAAAGATCAGAAGAGTGAGAGGAAAAGAATCATGGTTTTGGCGATACGTCCCTGTATTATAGAAGTGACCTATGGAGATCTGAAAAGCACCATCCCTGACAGTTTTCCAGAGGACTCTAATACATACAACATTTAATCATTTTGAAATGTTGGAAATTGTTTATTTCCATATATCTTTTGCGATAGGGTAGGTTTTATAGTTATCTTTCTAAGGTAGTGGTTCTCAACCTGTGGTCTGTAGAGGAGAGGGGCCTACGAAGAAAATGAAATGAAAGAAATGTTATGATTTAAATCTTGAGTTAAGTCTTGATGGTCCATGGCCACAAAAGGTATTTAAAGGAGCTTCATGGTGAAGAAAAGGTTGAGAAACACTATTTTAGGGTTTTTATGCACCTTGAGAAAGCCTTGTAACCTTGACAAAAATTGCATAAAACTGCAGTATAAAAATGCTGCAGATACATTAATTATAACACATGGCAGTCATGCCGACTTTCTTTTTGTCTTCCTTCCAAAATAAAACAATGTGCTGACTTTTTCTGAGGGATAATCAGTATTCCATATTGCCTCAGGCTAACATCATATAAAAACTATAAAAATGATTTATTTAAAAAGGAAAACAAAATATGCTTAGCAAAAAGCCCATGATGTTTAGAGTTCATTAACCTTTAACTAAAAATATGGATAT
>JANHFL010003131.1:0-15604 GCA_032468155.1 Oxyrhabdium leporinum | reverse complement strand
TCCTTCCTTCCTTCCTTCCTTCCTTCCTTCCTTCCTTCCTTCCTTCCTTCCTTCCTTCCTTCCTTCCTTCCTCTTCTCTTTCTCTTTCTCTCTCTTCTCTTTCTCTTTCTCTGTCTATCTCTCTCTCTCTTTCACCTTCCTGCCTGCCTGCCTGCCTGCCTTCCTCCCCCTCCCCCCCTCTCTTTCTTTCTCTTCCATGCATTCAGAAAATTCTTGGCTGGATTCAACAAAGGGCAAAGGAGACACAATATATATGATACAGAGCCACAGAAGAAGGCAAATAAAACTTTCAGAAATGGAAAGAGAAAATAGCAAGTTACATTTCTTCATTCTAGATTTCCACCCGTTATATTTGTTTTCTAGAGCCATAAGGGGAAAAATGCTGTTTTAACAAGTTTTCAGCTTTCCCTGGAATATAGATAGTCTATAACATGAGTGGTCAGCCTGATGTCGTCTAAATTTTGTTAGACTACACTTCTCCCAGTTCTTTGTCATTGGTTAATTGGATTGAAACCTAGAAAGGCACCTTAGTAAAGTAATTTATCTTACTACAAGTTAATAGGATACAAAACCTAAAAAGTGCTACTTTGTAAATAATAGTTCTCCATATCTTTGACATTAAAATAGTCATTGCATCCCTGCATAATATTGTGTGCCACTCTACATACGATAGTAGAAAAACAGTTGGAGCAGTATGATTGCACAATGAATCTGTCTTATATTGAATAGAGCTATTGATCTGCTGTTCATATATTGTCATGTCTAGCACCTTTCAAGATCTCTGGCAAGGATCTTTTCTAACTCTTTAACTGAAAATCCACTTAGGGAATGATAAATATGAGACTCCATATATATGGCTACCAATAAGTTGTCCAATTGGTTGAATTTTATCCTCTTACCAACATTCTCTCTAGGGTTTAATGCAAATGTTTTTCACATCACATTCGTAATCATTTTAACTGGCGGTATCAATGAAACTGAGACCTTGTATCTGTAGAAAATCTACTATGCCAAAGCCCTCTGCTTGTTTTGGACTTCCAGTATGGCCAGTAGCTGAAGATTATGGGTTTTGCAGATGAATATATTTATAAGTGATAAATTGAGAAAACTTGTGTTCTGCTATTGAGCTGAATTAGCTAATAAGCTGAAAATATGCTTATTTTCATGAAGCATATTAATGTAAGCGCTCGACTTCTACAAAAAGTTGGTGAACTTCAGCTTTGAAGAATTCTGGAATTGTTTAGCAAATCTGGTGGTAGTTGATGGTGGTGATTTCCAAGAACAGAAGTGTATTGAGAGGTACAGTTCAGACTTGAGTGTATTAGCAATAGCAATAGCACTTAGACTTATATACCACTTTACAGTGCTTTACAGCTCTCTCTAACCGGTTTACAGAGTCAGCATATTGCTCCCAACAATCTGGGTCCTCATTTTACCCATCTTGGAAGGATGGAAGGCTGAGTCAATCTTGAGCCTGGTGAGATTTGAACTGCCAAATTGCAGGCACCCTCAGTTAGCAGAAGTAGCCTGCAGTACTGCGCCACTCTTTTCAGTGTATTCATTCACTAATTCCATTCCATGTCCTTTCAATTTCAGTTTCCCTCCCAAGGCTAGTAGATATGGATTGGAGAGTGGACATCAAGACATCTTCAGACAATATCAGCAAAATGGCTATTCCTACCTGCCTGCTACAACTGAAGGTAATGTCAAATGCATTTTCATGTATTGTTATTTGTTTATTCTTAAAAAGAGATATAGTTTTCCCTCTCCTATGCATACACACACACACACACACACACACACACATATTATATTTCAGATGATAGTATTTTATGAATAAATTGCACAGAGCAAGTTAAACCAGTCTCAGAGCACTGTCCATGACTGTGTGCCACGCATCCAGTGTATAAAAGGTCCTGAAGTTATGTTTTTATGTATATATGTGTTTATTTAATTTTTGTTTAAATATTTAATTTACTTGCTTCCCATTTCATTTCATAACAACTCTGGGCGGCTTACAGCATTAAAAGCATTAAAAACATAACTGGTAAATATTTGTAAAACAATAACAATGGAAATTACAATCAAAAATAGAATTATAGTAAAAGATGGGGAGGAAAGGAGCAAGATGCATGGGGTGAGGGAGGTGGGATTGGTTGTGTTAGTTGATTTTCCTGTGTATCAGTTCTCACACCACAAACATCTACAAAATGTGGCTATTGCTTTTGCAGCCAATGCATAAATTGTGTGGATATAAGTCAGGACTTGCATAACTTGAAGATGTGTAGTAATCATCAGCCTTATTTCATTATGCAGGCATTAAACCACTGGTTGATTGCAATAAGTAAAATCTGTTCTAATGACAGTCAACTGGTGCCTGAAATTTAATTTTTTGGGAAAGTTTATGAGGCCAAATCTCCAATTTTATGCTGTTTTTCCCATTGAAATTATTCCCTAAGCAGACAGGAAAAATATTATAATGGTAGCCACTTAGGTTAATGGAGAGCTTTCATAAACTGCATGAAGGTGCAAATTGCATAAACATTTGCTAAGATTTGTGAGTGAAGTTAGGTTCCATGAAGATCTATACAGGCCCCTATTAAATCATAATTGTCTCAATAAATGTCTGAGTTCTAAAACTGGTCTGTGGGTGGAACGGTGTATCCTCTGCCAAGCTATAGTACACCAATGGGAGACTGCTTCTCTGCGTAGTTTTATATTGCGTAGGACAGTGATAACATTACAATTTCCTAGGGCTGTTTTTCATTTCCTCTGGTTAATTTCCAACTGGCACTAAAAATTTGCAAAACCCACATGACCAGAGGAAGGGGCAGAAAGTGAAAAAAATAGTATATCTGAAGTGGTTTTGTCATTCAAGTAGTCCTTGACTTTACAACCACATATACGAACTGAAAAACGTGTCATTAAGTGAGGCACTTAGCCATACCTGATTTTACAACTTTTTTTGTCATGATCATTAAGCAAACCACCATGGTTACTCAGTGAGACATAATGTGACCTTCACTTACAATCTTCCCTGCTGGCTTACCCACTGACTTTGCTTGTTGGAAAATGGCTGAGAAGATCACAAATGTCAACCATATGATCACAGGATGCTGTAACCATAGTAACAAATGCCAAGCAATAGCAATAGCTATTATGTACCGCTCCATAGTGGTTTACAGCCCTCTCTAAGCAGTTTACAGAGTCAGCATATTGCCCCCAACAATCTAGCTATTCATTTTACTGACCTCAGAAGGATGGAAGGCTGAGTTAACTTTGAGCCCTGTCAGGATCGAATTCCAGGCTGTGGGCAGAGTTAGCCTACAATACTACATTCTAACCACTGCACTAACACGGCATTGAATCACAATCATATAACTGCAGGGATGCTGCAGTGGTAGTAAGTGCAAGGATGGATCATAAGTTACTTTTTTCAGTACCATCATAATTTTGAATAATCACTAAATATAAATGGTTGTTAAGCAAGAACTACCTGTAGTATCTTCAGAAAACATAAATGGATGGACCAAAAAGCAATATTCAGGTTTCCTAAATGGTAACAATGTAAAAAAAATCCATATGCTAGCTTCATCTCCAACCTTCCTGTTAATTTGGAAGTTCTCAAAAGGCGATTGGATTCTTGTCAGATTTCATCTCATTTTGTTCACTCTGTGGTCATTGAAAATATTGTAAGCATATTCAGCAAATCTCTTAATGTGGTTATTATATCGCTCAGGTCTTAACAAAGTTTAAGTTCATTGCCCTAAATACTAGCTTAAATCAATAGGATTTTAGATAGGAATGGGATTTTTCACATTGATTTCAGTGGAATATGTGTCACCAAGACAGGATCAATCATACTGTTTACATATTACCATCTCTATGATTATGACTTATGAAGAAGCATTTACTCAATGATTAACATCTACTGCAAAGACACTGTTTTGCATTACAATGAAACCACATTCAGACAAAACCAGAATATATATGGCAGCCTGACAAGGAAAGTAAAACCAGCTGTTTGGCTTCTTCTAAGAAACTTGTCTAGCTTTTTTGAAGCAGGATTAGATTAAACCAAAATGGCGGGAGAATGAGCAGTAAGTAAAGACAAGAACCCTTGACCTCTCTGGCCTACACCCCAGAACCATATATCCAATCTGTTTTTGAAGAATGTGCAATAATGAAGAAGTCATATGTATCTTGAGGGTAGATTGCTTTTATATTTGGGATGACTAAAAACTCTGGTTTTCTTTCAGATTCAGGAAGATGCTGGATTGTGTGGGAATGACTTTGCAACCTCTGCATTAACAGTAGAGCTGAACAAACAAACATTAGACACCATGCTGGATGGTCTAGGGAGGATTCGGGATCAGCTTTCTACAATTGCAAATAAATAATACTCTTAAGTAAAAAACAACAACTCCTGCATCAGCCATTTGTATGCATAAAAGTATTTTCTTTCTAACTCGAATATGATATTTCATAAGGATTCATTTAGCCGCTCTATTTTTTTTTTAGCCCCTCAAGGGCTAAACACAGTTTTAATAATCTAGATATTCTCAAAGAAGATTGTGTTCTGGGAGCGCTGCCTAAAATAAGCTTATAATGTCACTCAGGCCCTCAGTTTGCATCTATTGCTTACAGAAGTTCATAACTGTGGTTAATAGGAAAGTTTTAACAAGAAAAAGGAGCAGCCATTGAAGCAGATTATTTCCCTGGACTAAAATTGTACCACTAGAAACAGAAATGCAGCTAATAGACCAGCTTCCAATTCACACATAGTTTTAAAAAGGATGTGCTGAAGAGCATGTCACCAGAGACATTTCATCTTCACTGATGCATCATTTTTGGCATAGGACAATTGTGGGGCAGTGTCTTTTATCATTGCAGAATGTCATTTTTCAATAAGCCGATTCCTGTTTTATGCCAAATAACTCCAAACTTTGTAATAGCAATATATATATATATATGTAAAAATGAAAAGTATCACTTCATACTGACTTTTAACAGGAAATGGGAGTCGTTGCAATTTGGTTATACTAAATAAGATTCCTAATAGCAATTCTAAGTTCCTGTAGGAAGCAGTGTCATTGCAGCCTACATGAAAAATTAAGATTTCATTAAAATACATACCTTCTAACAACTGAACATTATCTATTTTCATTTATTTTAAGCAAACTTTTTTTTCTCCAAGGTGCCATGAGAATAGATCTATTTTGCATTTTTTGTTTTATTAGACCTTAAAATTAATGTCATGTTCCCCCAGTATTTTCAATTATCCAAGATTCATGCTGTGATATTTTTCTTTATGTTACTTTATTCTTTTCCCCATATTTTTCCTTGCAGGCATGAAGCATATGTACGTTCAGTTATCTTTTCTTCCTAAGATGATTTCACTGGACACTCAAATGGTGATATCAGTAGAGAATACTTGGCTAATTTCCATTCTGGTATCTTTCAGATGTGATCCTAGTTACATGAACTTTTCCCAACTTGGTGCCTTAAGAAAAATCTGGATGGACACCTAGAGGCATTTGGATGGTAGAATTGAAACTAGCAAGGCAGGAACCAGCACAGTTTGGTCCAGTCAGATCTATCAGAGCAGGGGAATTCCAGTCTCAAGAATGGAATAACCGTTGATTCAAACAGATGAGAAGAAAAGACTTAAGATTTAAATCCAAAATCTGATATAAAAAGGGTTTTAATTTCTGATTTTCAGTAGGTAGATGTTCTGCATATGTTTGTTTTTTTCCTATCAAAATAAAGCAACTTATCTAAAACTATCAAGTTTGTGAGCCTTTTACCACTACCCAATTCTTGAATGCAGAGTTAAGTTTCCAGAAAAGTAGAGATGTATAATCATGCCTCATCTGAGGTTTGAATTGGTATAAATTCGGGATATTCAGGAATTAGACCTGGAGCATTAAATTCAACATCCATTGGACATAGCTCCCACTGATTTCAATGATAAATCAGTAGGAGCTGTTGTGGCTCAGTGGTTAGAATGCAGTACACTGCAGCCTAACTCACTGCTCACTCTAGGAGTTTGATTCTCAGTGGCTCAAGGTTGACTCAGCCTTCCATCCTTCCGAGGTCGGTAAAATGAGGACCCAGATCATTGGCAATATGCTAACTCTGTAAACCGCTTAGAGACGGCTATAAAGCATTGTGAAGCTGTGTATAAGTCTAAGTGCTATTGCTATAAATACTCCCAATTAGAAGCAATTAAGGTTGCCTCCCAGGAGTGTATGGTTTGAAACATCAACAAAAACACAAATCTCTATTTCTGGTCGGTGGTATATGATCAGGGACTGTATCCTAAAAGTAGGTTCTTTCCACTTCTCTGTAGGATGTTAATCCCTGGCAGAAATCATTGTTTGTACTTTCTTCTGCAAAAGTCATTCTTAGCCCATTTGGTATTAACCATTGTCCAATATTATCCTCTTCTTGCAGTGAATTAGGTAAGGTAGAAGTTATTTTCCTTTACCCTTGATTGCCACAGCTAGCCAGCTGTTGTGGGATGGGTGACCTTGACTGGGATAGTCTTCCATGTGTTTCCTCCTGTGTTTCTAACCATCAGAATGCTGACAACATTATCCATTGTCTTGCCTTCCACCGAGCCCTAAAAATATCCATTCCATGCATTTTGATCACAGAATGCTGAATCCCCTGATTTCTAGCACTTAAGCTGGCATTGTTGAAATGCTAAAATATTTCTTTCAGGCCTGGAAAGGCAATTGCTCCCTGTCCAGTTCCCATAGTGATCATCATACCTCTCATCCCAAAACAAAAATAATGTCTCGCCTATCAGTTCACATCAGAAGTTACCCAAAAAAAGCAAAAAGCAGGAAGATACATTGTTTGCATTTCCTTTTTTTCCCTCTGGGCTTGTATACTAGTCCCTCAGTTTTAATGATTAGTCCTGGCTTTTAAAAGGTATTCATACTTTTGTTAAACTATAGAAAAGTGAACAAAATGTATAAACATAACCAGAGATGGTGAACTGACATCCTGAAGTTAAACATGTGAATGAGATGTCTCCTTGCATTACACCATGATATCCTAATATTTTATTATTTAATAATACTTTCCTCTAGCCTCCTAACACATCAAACATATACTTCTTAATATTTATAACTATTGCATAAGTGAGGGTATTGAGAAATAATGCCCAAGGACAATTATGTAGCAGATCTGAAGCCTTTTGTTCCCAGCTCTTGGCTATGACTTATCTTGTTGGGTCTAGCAGAAAATCATTGTATATATCATAGTGAACTGCTTTATATAACATTAAATTGTGGGTCCTTCTAATTCAGTCATCTCTGCAATAGTTCTCAAGATGTTGAGGCTAAATGCAAGTGTTTGGCATAGCCTTAAGATATGGCTTGGCATAGCCTTAAGATTAGATTAACAGAGTTGGAAGGGACCTCATAGTCCACCCCCCTGCCCAAGCAGGAGACCCTACACTATTTCTGACAAATGGCCTTTACTGGTGTTATAGCTGTTCTGCTAGAAATGAACCATGGGAATGATCTGATCCTCTTCTTTGATGTTTACTCAGCCGTATACCTCTTAATAGGAAGCCACAGTTGCTAAGTCGTAAGTGTTGATTAGCAGGTATATGTTTGCTGAGATGCTTTTTTTTAATTTCATACATTTTGCTGCCTTCAGCTGAAATCCCTCCCATTGGCATTCAGGGCATTAATCCTATGCTATTAATTACCCTAATTTTCCTGCATCCTTCTCCTGTTGAGGGCAGTTTTGTATATAAAATGGTTGGCTGATTTATTTTCTGTAAGGCCTTCTGAGACTGGAATTGCTTGAGCTTTATTGAATAACCGTCTCCCACTCCATGTAACTTGATTAAGGTTTAATAATTCAGCTGCCAATCGGCTTGAAGCTTTCCAGCACCATGTTGCAGATTCTGACCACCAGACTGGCAACTTCCACTTCTCCCCAAGCCGTGTGGCTGCTTTATATGCTATCTGTATCTCAAGGCAAATTTAGTGTTGGTTAATGATGCTAATATGTGGTTATATGGCATCTATTCAACTACTATTAAGCAAACTATACAAATGGGGAAGCTAACTTGATTTGTCTGATGCTCTATTCCAGTGAATCAGGTGAAGAATCAAGAAACCTCTCACAGTGAACCCTTGGAGCAGTGTTTTTCAAACTTGAGAAATTTAAGATGTTAGGACTTCGACACCCAGTATTCTGGGAGTTGAAGTCCACACAATTTAAAGTTGCCAAGGTTGAGAAACATTGCCTTGAAGGACCTCTGCATTGATCTGACTTCAGAAATGCTCATTCAGAAGTGAATGATGTTCTTTTCTTTCAACAGCTTCCCCTGCAGGATGTTGTATATGTCTTCTAATACAGAAGTGGACAATATGGGTCTCCTGAGAGTCCTGGATTACAGCTGCCATCATCCCTCACCTTAAGTTTGCTGGGGACAGCAGAGGAATTGAAGTGCAGTCACATCTGCAGGGCCATACTTTGTCCATCCCTGTTTTAATAGGACACTGGTATTTTTAAGGTAAAAAAAAAGTGCAAGGAAACATTCTCTAATTCTGCAGAATTCATCCCTCTCATGTCCCCATGTTAGCCTTTAACCTACACATTATACACAAACCTGTCTATTATGATATCAATTATAAGAGGCTATTGTCTTAGGTAGAATGCTATCAGGAGAGCAAATATTTTAATCATTAGTGCTTTGGCTTTTTTTTTTTTTTTGCTCAAAACCACCAGCTTCCTTTAAAAAATATGTTAAGGAAAAAAATCAGTACCAGAGCATATTGTGTGGCAGCAAAATTCTGCTTATTCCTAAATTCAAGATAATCATAGTTTGATGCTGCTCTTATGGAAAGGATGTCCTCCCTTCAGACCATTGACCTAGAACAAGTAGTGGTTATGCTGGGGTTGAACAATGGAATGACACAATGCTCCCTCTTTTGTCGGAAAATATGTGGGCTGATTTCATTGTGCCACAGCATGTTAATATTATGCAGACTCTGTCAGATCAAGTATTTTGCTTCTAGATGTAGATTGACAAATAATTAAAGTTTAGGGTTGAAATGCTTTAAACAACTTGATCTTCTAGGAACTGCTGTATAAAAGCCCTAGCAAGTAACAGAAAAGGAAAATATAAACAAAAAACCAGTAGAAAAGTATTGGTGCTCTCTGAGCTTGCTTGCAGACATTTCATTATTTGAGTAGGTAACATTATCAGTGCTCATGAGTGTGGTTTGCTCTCTATTTATATATAGTAGCTTTCCCTGCTGGTGTTGGTGGGATGAGAACATGGTTTTTTTCCTCGATAGTTCCTTTCTTAGTATTGTTTTCTGCTGGACTGGCTGTTTGATGGTCTGTCTCCTTAGGAGTTCCTTGATTATGGTACCGTTTTCTGTTTGATTGCTTGTCTGGAAAATTGTGAAAATCCAAGACCAAGCTAAATCCAAAAACCCTAGGGGTTTCCTGTAAGCTTGGCATTCAGACAAATCAGTCATCAGTGGACACATAGAGATAAATCACATTTACACACCATTCAGAAAAAAAGAATAAAAAAGCTAAGGAAACAAAAAAACCAGAACATAACCTCTCCAGCATCATACTCAGATAAGCAGAGATTTACACCAGACAAATAAGCAGAAATATTCTAATCAACAAACCATCAAGGAGAAACCACCCCCCAGCACTGGGAGGGCAAGCTACTGTACATAAACAGAATAAACCACATTCATTAGTACTGTTGATGTTACCTAATCAGGTAATGGAATGTCTACAAACAAATAAGCTCAGAGAGCACCAAGAATTCGACAATCTCAAAAATATCCCTGTAATAATAGAAACATGCAACTGTGAAGAAGTAATTTGGCATATGTTTTCATGATTCTGATCCATTCAGGGATAACAGAAGTACTTAAGTTTGACATTAAACAGTTCAGAAGGGCCCTGGGTAGATGGAGACAGGCATGCTTTCATGCGAAACACCTCAGGCCTAATTCTTGACATCTCCAGGCTGACAAATTCCTGTCTTAAAGCCAAGAATTGCAGATTTGGGAAACACTGATGTCACAAACCACACTATCTTTGGAAGGGAAAAACAGCCATGAGTTAAGCACTGCAAATAAGTGAAGCCCAAAGTGGGCAGGATGAAAAGTAGAGACACCCATTTTTTCCCCATGTTTTCAAATAACACATTCTCCATAAATTCATTTTTTTCTTCTCTTATCCATATGTTCAATCTGTCCATATGCAAACATTTAGTCTGCCTTTCATGCGGGCCTCACACTTACACTTTCCTTCTAGTATTTCCTGAATATCAGGTTCCATTTACAGAGATCTGACTGTAGAACAATGACTAGATGATCTTTCTACAAAATACTCCCAATTGTTGTGATTTGCACTCGAGTCCTTTATCAGAATGCTAGCAAGGGATTGGCAAGTATACTGTTTTTAGAAAAGACAGAAAGAGTTGCCTTGCAGCAAAATGGACAGTAAACAAATTTAATAAATAAAAATTAAATAAATAATTTATCCTGAAAAATAGTTTCATCACAGGGACTGTGCAGCATACTGCTGTTTCCCATTTTCCAAAATGAAAAGTTTTACCACTATCTTAAAAAGGTAATGAGTCCTGCCATTGGTCAAGCAGAGAAGAGGGCTCAGAAAGGAAGAAAAAAGATCAGGACTGAAGCTAGAAGTGATGTAGAGAATCCATTGAAAAAAAAAAAAATCAATAGCAGCCACTATGTGATTATATGGGAGTTCGGAGAAGTGTTTTTCTATGTGAAAGTATTCCCACAAGCTATACAGCTATTGATGTTAGGGAGGGAGAGAATATGACAGAAAGCTTTTTTTTTCATGTTCTGCTTTGTCAGCCCTTTCAAGAAAAAAGATTCCTCAAGAATTATTGGAACGTTATTAATATAGGTTATAGTAAGGGAGTCTTGAAAATCTGATTAGTGTTTTATCTCCCTCCCTCCTTATACACAAGAGAGTTAAGCCAGTCAGTTTAAGCTGGTTTTTAATGTGTTCTTCTTGCCCTGGACTTAAATCATTTTTTGTAACTGCTGTTGCATAGTTTCTTCGGAGTTATCTTGATGGATCCTTGCCTGCTTGTGCCTTTCCCAGAACCAGTTGGCTAGTAGCTGGGAGAAGGACACAAGTTAAATCTTTGTTGGATCTATCATGTTATGTATCTTATCTAGTTTGGTCTCAAATTAGAATACGTTAATACTTGACATTTTCATAATTGGTAAAAAATCACTTCATGTTAATTGACACACACACTATGTTTATTTTGGAGGGAGACTTTACTTCAGTTCCATCTGACTGTGAAACTGTCTATGATTAAATTTTGAGAAGGAAAGTTCATGTAATAGTATCATAGCTACAAATCTGATAGATCTCTTCTTAGAATCTTGCAATGCAATTACGTCTCACTTGTAGATATTGTGAGAGAAATGGATAAGCCGGATTGTGGAAGCTGAGGAGGGGAGATCAAAATAGTTTTGCAAGTCGTCATCCATGTTTTTACCAGAAGATGGCCTCATTGCATTCCTAATTTTATTGTATTGTCTCAGAAAGTCTAGACTTCCCTCCGAGAAGGCAATAAAGCTGTCACATATCTTTCCTTCATTCAAACCACTTTGGAATTCAGAAACAAGAACAAAACATAATTGACTTTTCCACTTATTTAAAAGCCCTTTTCTTCTTTCCATCTGGCTGGAGGAAGAGATAAGTAAGGTGTTCCCATGAATGTAACAGACAATTTCAAACGAGTACCTGGTTCTCAATTGACAATTTTGTTTAAGGGAAAAAAGAGACAGGCCAAATTCACATCTTCCTAGTAATACCCTAACCCCAGTGCAGATGCCATAGGAGTTGATCTTGGCAATCACAACTCAGCAATGGGGTAAGATAGTTAACAGTGAGCCAGGTCTTTGGGGGAAGAAAAACCCTTTCAATTTAATAAAAGATGCCAATTTATATATTATCTGTGTAGATGGAAAAGTAATACCCAGATTTAGTTTTCACAAATTGTGATTCTCAAGCTATAGAGATAGGTCTCTATTGTCCAGGGAGCATCTCTCACAGACAAAGTTCTTTCCTTTCTTCTACAGAAAACAGAAGTGGATATGCTATCAAAAACCAAGGAGTTTTCTTACAGACAAGCAAACAGCCCTGAGGGCAACTGTGTTTGTTAGTACAAAATAATGATTTTGGATGAACACATATTCATCACATTCACAAATGTGTTTTTCCAAGTTTACATGCACAAACACGGTGGAGTGCATAGGCTACAAACATTCCAGAGAGATGCAAAAAACTCACACAGTAATAATGTATGATCAATAATTGATAATTATACATTATCAATAATATCTTATCAATAATAAACATTTGCAACTATTGTATTGTGTTTTCTTGATAAGGGGCTTTGCTGTAACCATTGAATGACTGCCACGGCCTGCTTAAATTAGTCAAACAGAAAAGACTAATATTGGTATAGCCAACCACAGAATCTTGACAGAGGCCTTTCTGTGGGTTTCCTCTCTCTCTCTCTCTTTCTCTCTCTCCCCCTCTCCTGAAAGAAGGAAGGAAAACATGCAGAAATGGAACAGAGAGTGGTACAACATTGCCAAAATATAATTATGTTGGGTGTGGGGTGGGCTGGGGGGTGGAATCCCATCAACTCCCCTTGGAGGGCAGGCTTAGCATTACCTATCCACAACTGGCCTTTTCTGGCAGGAGCTGAAATTGGGGAGGGGGGAGGCATCTTAACAGTGGGTGATGGCTGCAGATACCAAAGTGATTAAAGATGCATTTTTAACCCATCTTAAAAAAATTAAAATATTTTGACTACTTTCCAAGATTGTAGAGTTAGCAAACTCTATTATTTAGGCTGAATCCTAAAGAGATATCACTGCTCCCCCGCCCCCCCTTAAAAGCAGAAAAACATGTCCTCTTCTTTCATGAAAATATTTGCCTCCCAACAGATTTCTGGGGATGAAAAGTCTCATTTCTCCTTGGTCTCATCATTTTTGGGGCTGTGTGGCAATGAGACTAGCCGCAGATTCATCTTCTGGGTCATTTGTTTCTCAGGTAGACAGTGGCCCCTTTATGCTGAGGAGACAGTGAAAATTTAGGACCAGCTACCAGCCACAGAATTATAATAGCATCCATTAAGGTGGTTCAGTGAAATCTGTCAGAGGTTCTGCTCGTAATTTAAAAGTAATAACTCAGCCCTGCAAATAAGATTCAGGAAGCAGGATGTATGCTTTAACAACGAGTGGCAAAAGCATTGTCTAACAGGAATTACGTTTGACAAGCCCCCATGGAAATGTGTAGAAGCTGCAAGCTGGAGTAAAATGGTTCTGTGGTTAGGATAGCCAGAGAAAGAAGAGTGACAAGCTAACTGGAAGCCAAGAATACCCCAATTTTTCTTTCTCCGTAAAATTTAAGCTTTGCCGGATGATATCAAATGCATTTATTCTCTAATAACTGATATTCAGAGACATGCTGCTTCCAATATGCAGCTGATATGCAATTATCATAACCATTATTATTTCTACACCATTTTATCCTCAGAACAATTGATGTAGTTTAAACTAGGGGAAAGTGACAGGTTCAAGGTCACCCTAGTAAAAATGGAGATTTGACTCTAGTCTGTTGCTTTAATCCAATATTTTTTTGCAAACTTGGCAGCTTTAAGGTGAGTTGACTTCAACTCCCAGAATTCCCTAGCTAGCATACAAAGTATTTTGTAGAGCTAATGCTATTTTACACGCATCACGATACTGTTGAAATTATGCCTCTAAACTGGATCACCCTTTCATAAAGTAGAGAAAGAGATGACATCATCACATGGTATATTTATGGAAATGTCCAGAGTGGATTGGTAGAGCTCTAACAGGAAATATTCATATCTGAAATTCCCCTAGAATAGCAGAAAGAATGTGAAATGTTTTTAATTATAGCATATAATGCTATTGTTATGACAACTAGAAATAAAATCAGCTGCTTTGTTCAGGGTAGCAATAAGAGAAAAATAATGTATAAAATTACCTTCATTTTATCTTTCTCGGTCTCATGGCTGAGACCGAGAAAGATAAAACAAGAGTTTGCAAAGTTCCTGCTTCAAATGCTGCTTGGATTTCAAACCAGATATACAGAACAAACACATCCTGGGCTGGGAATAGTTCATTTCTCTTCCATTTTTGCATTCAGATTTTGAAGTGTTTTGTCTACTTTTTTCCTTTTCTGTGCCACAGAGAGCTGGTGGAGAAGAGAAAAATATGAATTCAGAAAATGTTTCTATGGTGCTGTATAGAGTCAGTCAGCCTCTGCTTTTTATTCATGATTTTAAAGTTGGTTACCTTTGATTTTATTTTTCTAAAATTATTTCTTGACCCTTCCAACCCTCCTGCTTTCCTTCCTTTGTATGCCTCTCTGCTACCCCATCATATTCAGCTACCTCTGATTCTTGCTGTTGTTTTAATTTACTTATTTGCCCTGACATGGACCAGCAAATATAACAAGGGCTTTGCCAGCCCCTAGGAAGAAAGTGTGCTTCAAATACAGTTACCATGCCAGAGCAACCATCAGGGGGCTGGTTCTGGAATCTGCAGAGTTAAGGATGTTAACATTGATAAATGAACTTTAAATCAAAATAAATCTTATTTGGTGCAGCTGGAGGAAGGAGTTGAGATGTACACAGCCATCTGTTTCTTAAGTGAGGAATTTTTTTCCCCCTACCTAAGCACAGATGGCCATATTCCCATGTAAAACAACAGCAGTATGAAAATCTCTAGGCACAGGTTTCCACCCATTGATTTCCTATGATCTTATTTACCAACACATTTTGGCCTTGCACTGAATTTAATAAAAGAGCATGCGGCTTTCTTTGGAGGCCAAAGGGAGGAAAAATGTTTCTAATCAAACAAATATATAAGGATTTTTAAAGGACATTGGAAGAATATTACAGACTACATACAGATTAAAGAAATCTAGGACATTAATTGGAAATAGGGATGTTGAAGGAACAAAACTTTCTCTTGGAAGAAATTAGAAATTGGAAACTGCCTTCTACATTCAATTTACAGTTGTATTGAGTATGCTGACTGGGTTTTATCAGCGATTTTCCTTTAAGTGGACATGCTAGGGAGTTTCTGCATACAAAGCATTGTTCTACTACTGAATGTCAGCCTTCATCCGTAACAGGAGTGGTGGAAAGAATTATAATCAAGAGGCTCCATTGTACTTAATATGTGGACCTGGAGAGAGGAAAAAAATTAAACTTATCCATTTGTGACGTTCGCTAAACCAGATAATGAATAGTTTCAGGCCATATTAATGCAAAGTACTGTGGAGAATACTATCTTGTCTTAGTGATATGGGTTGATGCTTATCCTTTAAGTGAAAGCACAACCCTCTGAATTTTCTTCTGATTGAATGGAATTTATTCTCTAGGACTATAATTGCAGTCTAAGGATTCTATTAGCATAGAATCCAAGTGTTCACAATGCTCAAGTATGACAGAGCACATGGAGCTACAATCTTTTTCAGTCCAAAGGCTGGAATTGGCGTTTTG
>JANHFL010003130.1:104891-121563 GCA_032468155.1 Oxyrhabdium leporinum | reverse complement strand
TCTTCTTCTTCTTCTTCTTCTTCTTCTTCTTCTTCTTCTTCTTCTTCTTCTTCTTCTTCTTCTTCTTCTTTTTCTTTCTTCTTCTTCTTCTTCTTCTTCTTCTTCCACCCATTAGGGCTACTGCTGGCATTTTTAGAATGAAAGATGGTCTCTTTTTACTCTCCTACTGTCTTTTTTTTCCCCTCTCTGTCATTCCCTGTGACCTTTCCAATCTCTATTTCAATTATGAGGAGGGAATGTGCACTTATTCTGAATGCTTTGGTGCCTGGCTGCCGTATCATGCAGCATCTTGGGGTCTATATTTATGCAGGATAAAAATATATGCCAAGAGAACTGCAACCAGCAAGGCCCCAGCTCATCCCCCACGCACACATATGTGCACTCCTCAAAATAAGGCATACCCTTTCAGGAAGCGTTTGGGATTGATTTCTCCTCCCCACTCAGGAACAAAGCCCTAGGGGCATGCTAATTGAACAAATGCTCTCTCTTCCTGTGGCTTTTCAAAGAAACCTCCCATTGGATCCCTTGGACTTGCCAACTATTTACACGAGTTAGAGGTAGCTTCTCGGAATAGCAGTGTGCAAACAAGATGGCTGATGGGCTGTGACTCTAAGAGCCTGGCTCAAGGGCCGGTTGAAGCCATGTGTAATTTTGACAGCCCATTCTGGGACAGCATCCTCACTTCCCCTTAATCGGAGGACAAAGATGCTCCCCTTTTTTTAAAGGTCATGTCCTGATTCCCAGCAGAGACAGTTTAAGGTCACCTTTAGCTGTTCCAATTTTACAGCCTTTTCTCTTCCCCCCCTCCCCTCCCATTAGCCTGAGCTATGAGACACCTCAAGCTTCTAGTTCTGGTTGCTGATGCTGGCAGCGAGTGGGAGCAGCTTAGTACCTCCTGGCCCTTTTAGGCTGCTGCAGGGTTGCACTCTCCTCTCTTGTCAGTGGGAATTATTCTCTGATATTTCGGCTTAAGCTGCAGAAGTGACCCCAGTTTCTTCAATGGCAGCTGTCTGCATAATGCTTGACTGATATTTTCAGAGTGCTCATCAGCTGTTACACGGGCTCCTTGTAAACATGGGCTTTTGCTCCTTGGAAAGAAGTCATCGATTTCAAATATGAGTTTAGCACTCTTTGATAACTGGCCTGCTAGATCAGTTCAGCACTGCATGAAAGCTCTGACCACACAAGTCGACTAATCAGCTCTTTAGTGAAGTGCATAGATGCAGAGTTTTGAAGTCATGTCACATCTGATACTCCCCCCACCCCACCCCGGCTTTGCTGAGATTGTGGCCTAGGCAGCTTTAGCCATCTATCAAAATTCACTCTTGGCCTGCCCAATTTTGTCAATCGACTGGTCAGTTTTGGGTTGGCACAGAGGAAACACAGGTGTAGCCATCTGTCGCAGCTGTCCAACTGTCCCAGATGACATCCAGAAAAGAGAAGCCCAGCAAAGCCAAGTGATTTAATTATTGGCCCTGTTTAGCATAGCCTGCATATCCAAAATCAGCAAGCCCCACTTAGTGATAGCCTAGAGTAGAGCGCACCATAGAGACAAAATAAGGATCAACAGAACAGCACATTTCATATGATACATTTTCTTCCAGCTCAGAGAAAGTAGACATGTTTACTAAGCTATGAGAAAAAGCCCATAATGTACAACGCAGCTGGAATTGGTGGATCTTCATGTGATGCCAGTTTGTAGTTGGAATCTATACTGATATGGATTTGATACTATGGATCTGTCTTTTTCCAATCCCATCTAGCCATATTACTTCTAATCTTGAGATAAAGAGATGATGGTGACACCTGCATTCTGACAACACTGATGTGAACATGAAGGGTTCTCTCTGCTTTCATTGCAGGTAGTCCTCCATTTATAACCATTCGTTTTAGTGATCATTTGAAGTTACAATGGCACTGAGAAAATGAATTAAAACCTGTCCTTGCATTTATGACTGACATAGCATCCGCATGGCCATGTGATCAAAATTTAGGCGCTTTGGCAATTGGCAAGTATTTACAATGGTTGAAGTGTCCTATCACCATTTGCAACCTTCCCCGTTCAGCTTCTGACAAACTCAGTGGGGAAAGTTGAATTTGCTTAATGACCAAATGATCCACTTAACAACTGCAGTGATTCTATCCACTTCCGTATTGGTTTGCATCATTTGCATTGATTTTATCATAAAACTTTATTGTAAGGATTAAGGAAGGGAGTAGTAAGACCTAACTTGCAATACTGCATCCAATTTTGGTCACCATGATGCAAAATATATATATATATTAAGACTCTAAGAAAGAGTGCAGAGAAGAACAACAAAGATGATTAGAGGGCTGGAGGCTAAAACATGATGTAAGAGTATTGCTTATAAGCTGTAAACCGCCCCGAGTCTTCGGAATGGGGCGGTATATAAATGTAAAAATAAATAAATAAATAAATATGAAAAACAGTTGGAGGAATTGGGTTTGTCTAATCTAATGAAAAGAAGGACTAGGGATGACATGACAGCTGTGTTCCAATATTTGAGGGGCTGTCACAAAGAAGAGGGGAAAAACCAATTTTCCAAAGCACCTGCGGGCAAGACAAGAAGTAACATAAAGAAACTTATCAAAGAGAGATCCAGTCTAGAACTAAGAAGAAATTTCCTGACAGTGAGAACAATTAATCAGCGGAACGGGTTGCCTTAAGGCTGTGGATGTTCAACATCTGAAGGTTAAGTTAAGTTAAAAGAGCTGTGGCGCAGTACTTAGAAGGTAGTATTGCAGGCTAGCTCACTGCTCACTCCAGGAGTTTGATTTTGAGCAGCTTAAGGTTGACTCAGCTTTTCATCCTTCCGAGGTTGGTCAAATGAGGACCCAGATTATTGGGGGGAATATGCTGACTCTGTAAACCACTTAGAGATGGCTGCAAAGTGCTGTGGGGTGATATATACTGTAAGTCTAACTCTATTGCTATTAAAAAGAGATTGGAGAGCCATTTGTTTGGAACTGTATAGAATCTCCTGCTTAGAGCAGGGGGTTGGACTAGAAGACCTCCGAGGTCCCTTCGAACCCTGCTTTTCTGCTAAGTAACCCAAGCATTTGTAAGGAAACCAGAATAAAGATGGGAGAAAGTTGTTTACAAACTATTCTGGTGGGCTCCAGGAACCCATAGCGCACGTCTTCTTCCAGGAGACAGAAAACATTACATAAGCTTGCATTCATATCCCTGGAGACTGGAACATATTTCTTTCATTCTATTGTGGGCAGACAATGGCTTCCCTACAGCTTGGCAACCTGGTAGCGATCATTAGAAGGAACAGAATTGACACAGTCATGATCTCTTGGCTTTGAGATAGAATGTAATAGCAATTCACAGCATGAGTAGCAATTCACAGTACATGGAACTTACAGTCGTCTTGGCTGCCCTATTTCCTCCTCACCTCTGCTTTCATGAGACAATACAGAAATGTAAAATGAACTTTAAAATCTCTGCACAGATATTTGGTTCTCTTTCTTTGTTATTCTGTAGCCAATCCAGGATATATCCTACGCTCTGTCCCTTGGGTACACACAGTGCACTTTGCACTCAATAATCAAGGTGTTCCTGCTCTGATTTAGGGAAGAGAGCAAACTGTGTGGTAAAAGACACCATTTGTGCATTAGGAAGACTCTGTTGCCAGCAGTAGCACCATTGACGTCTGTACTCTGGTGCTTTATTCCTTCTGGCACAAATCAGATGACCACAATCCAAACACCATATTTGTTGAACTACAAATGTGCTTTCAGTCAGAAAAGACATCAAGAACCAAGCAGATGTTTCCATTTAAATCATTTTACTAAGATACTCCTGCTATGGCAAATAATAAACAAGCAGAGAAAAGGCAAACATGTGTTGTTTTGAATACAGTAGGGAGGTGTTTTTTTTTTTTTTACTATGTTAGATTTCAGGAGGGGGAAGATAGAACACTATGAAAAAGATATCATGACCTTTGAGTTGAGCTTGATCCCTCGGGACTCTGTGTGTGTGTGTGTGTGTGTGTGTGATATTTTCTTGGCAGTACTTACACAGTACAAATGGCTGGCTATTGCCTGCCTCTGGGATTTTTTTTGTCAGCTTTCCCGTCTAATTTATAGCTTTGGGATTGCAGATGATTTCCTGTCCAAATTCTAATGAGGCCCAATTCTCTAGCTTTCCAGATCAGCCAGAGTCTGTAGGTGCTCTTGGTTAACTCTTATTTTCCTGAAAGAACACATTATTTGTGTGAATTACAAGTTATTCTAAAAGGGTGTTTATCTTTTTCCTTGTCTTAGCTATGTGGCATATTATTAGGATTGTATTGACTAAAGCAAGGCTGTCAAACTCGCAGCTCGCAGACCGGATGCATCACATGGTTTAGTGAAGGGGGGAAATGTTTAGCCCGGTTTAGCAAAAGGGAAAAAAGTCATGATATGTTACATGATGATGCCGTGATGACACGAGTTTGACTAAACCAAGTGGTGGGATTCAGCTGGTTCACACTGGTTCGGCTGAAGTGAGGGGCAGGAAGCCCTGCCATGCCCAGTGAGGTGGGAGGGGGGGGAGAAGAGATCTCAAGTTCAGTCTCGATCACAACTTATGAAATTATTTAGTTTGATTGAAGCCAGTTTCCTCAGGAGTATTATTCCTCAGTTTTCTCAGGATTTTGAAATAATAATTTATAGTTTTCTATTTATATCTTTAGTCCTCAGAGCTATCCCATAGACTGTACCATGCCTGAACACTAAACCCCTCATTATGACTTGAATCAGCTGTACCACTCATGGACATGGAGATGTAGGATTTTATCCCAAAGTGTCTTGTAAAGATGGCACAGCAAATCTCTCTGGTTCTTAGAGACTGGAAGTTTTAGCACTAGCAAACATCATTCTACACGTATTGGCTTTTTACAGTTAGAAAAGCAGCTTTTCCATCAATTGCCTATTCACTAGTCCATATAAGATAGGTAAGCTGCAAATACCTATATACATTTTTTTCCTGTGTTTCCAATTATTCTTAAATTACATGCAGATTTTATTGTTCTCAATAGATGGGGGGAGGGTTAGAAAAATGATTGGACAGAATGCCTGGACTGGCATAAGTTCTCTAATAGTTAGTAGATCTGAATTTCAACCAGGGGAGACAACTAATCACTGCCTTATGATTCTGCATGGTATAATTATATGGATAGCAGTACTACACAATGCTATTTCAGATGTGTGGCAAAAGAGATCCCTTCAGCTCCAGAAGAGCAAAAGCAGACATGTGGATGAGCCCAATAAGTGGATAGATTTGTTTTTACAGATTGTAATGGTCTTACCCTTCTTCATAATACTGATCTCACATATCTTTCCCCCACTGTGGAATTGGGGTCCATAATTTTCAAGAGATTTACATGAAGGGGAAGGAGAAGGGACTTGTGATGATCCAGGGCAAGGCACAGAGGCAACACAGCCAGTTGGTAGTTTGAGCTCCCCTTTATTGCTCCAACTTTCCCCCAAACTCTCCCATGTTTATGGCAAGTCCCAGAGCAAAGCGCTCACACACACCTCCAGCAGCCTCTGGCTGCGAATAGTCCAGCAAAATGCTGTTAGCATGACAGTTTCAAGGCAAGAAGTCCAGTGAGACAAAAGAACAAGGCAGCAATAAAGCAAAAATTCCAGCGAACTCCAGAAGTTGGCAACAGCACACAAAATTCATCAGCACTTGTTCCCAACAAGTGCCCCTCCCCACGGCATCTCCTTAAGTCTCATTCCCCAGGTGTGCTTTGTGAAGAGGGGTGGGGCACTCTTCTCCTGAGTCATTGGGTCAGCCTGTGCTGTTCCTGCCTCATCTCCACTGTCCGTGCTCGGGGATCAGGAGGGGGGGCGGTTCTTGCTTGTCACCTGAGCTCCATCACTCCTCATCTCCACTGCCTGCCCTCTCTTCCCACCTCTTTCGGTTGTCCGCCCCCATTATTCCCTGCTGGCAAGGTGTCCCAGGCCCAAGGAAACCGGGCCTGCCTCATCCTGCTCCTCTCCATGTTCGTCCAGCACCAACAAGGCTACCCTCTCGACTTGGGTCACCCCAGCTCCAGCTCATCCTCCTTCATGGACTTGGGCTCCAATGGGGCCATGACAGGACTAGAACTAGAATTAAGATACATTATCATACCCACAAGGTGACAAGGCTTTCTTCATTTATTCTTAAGTATCTGTTCTTATGATTTAGAGATTTCTGACATTTTCCCACCAAATGTTATTTTGTGTCCCAGAGAGATTTGCTGTGCCATCTTTACAAGACACTTTGGGATAAAATCCTACATCTCCATGTCCATGAGTGGTACAGCTGATTCAAGTCTGAATGAGGGGTTTAGTGTTTAGGCATGGTGCAGTCTACGGGATAACTCTGAGGACTAAAGATATAAATAAAAAACTATAAATTATTATTTCAACTACAAGACCTTTCAACTCCTGCTTTTCATGAGTCATTGAATTATCCTGAGGAAACTGAATGCACGAGTCCATGATATACTGTGCATAAAGATTCAAGAGGAGATATCTGATGTCTCAAAAGAGAAAGTATTACACCTGCTTCTCAAGAAGGCCATGAAAGATCCTGTGATCAGCTACCAGCAACTTACTATTACAGATACTTGATTACATGCCAGCAAGGCATGTTTGATGCTGGGTTTCTAGCAATAAATTGTAGACATTCCAAAGACTTCCATAATTTTTTTTTAGTCAATCCATTTCATTTACTTTATCTATTGTCTTCCTCTTTTGCTTCATTTAATCACACCAAGGACAGTCAGAATTTCTAGTCCATTATTAATTCACACCCAAAGCATGTGAATTTTTACTTCTGATCTTCAATCTTCACTAGATCCAAGATTAACGCATGAGTTCTTCCTGCAATCCACTGTACTCTTAGTAAACATTGCCACACCTATAATTCAAAGGCATCTGTCTTCTTTTTCGGTATCTCTCAACTAGCAGCTTTTACAGCTAATATATTACCTCGGGGTTGGGGGGGAGGAAATGGTTTCACTCTTCTGTTCTTTGCTGTCATATAAATATTCTTATCTTAATTATCTTGTCTAAGTTTGTCACTGCCTTCATTCCAAGGATTAACTTCCTCTTTATTTCTTCATATGCTATCCTTCTACCACTTTCACTTCTTTGCCATCAACTCCACTGCTGATAGTATTTCTGTCTTGTTAATTTTTAATATTCAGCCAGATGTTTCACTTCTATTTTTACTTTCATAATGAATTCTCCCAAGACTTCTTTACTTTCAACTAAAGTAGTGTCATCTGCATATTTGTTAGTCTTTGAGCCTCCATTTTTAATTCCAGCTGTCATCTCTTCTAATCTTACTATTCTTATACATCTGCTTCCAGGTCTGACAGCAAATTCATTGCTTATTCTAGCTCCCTCTCTATTTGAGTTAGTTCCTGAATTTATTGGGATGTTAGGCCCAAGGAACCAGCAATGACACTTGGAGTTACTTCTGAGTACAGGCAGTCCTCAATATACAACCACAATGAGCTCAAAATTTATGTTACTAAATGCAAAGTAAGTTTTATCCCGTTTTATGATTTATCTTACCACAGTTGTTAAGTGAATCTCTGCAGTTATTAAATTAGTGACACAGTTGTTAAGTTTAATCTGGCTTCCCCATTGACTTTGCTCATCAGAAGGTCGCAAAAGATGATCGCATGAGCCTGGGACATGGCAACAGTCATAAATAGGAGTCAGTTACCAAGCATCTGAATTATGATCACGTGACCTTGGAGAAGCTGCAAAGATCATATGAAAAATGCTCATAAGTCACTTTTTCAGTGCCGTTCTAACTTTGAACGGTCACTAAATGAACTGTCATCAGTCAAGAACTACCTGTAGTTTCTTTATATTGTTTGCCTATTGATAGAAATCTTGCCAGACGAAAACAACTATCTGCCAAAGTATTAGCTATACTCTCTGATTTGCTATGAAGGGTCTGCCTTCATATAAGGGAAATATTCTGAATCTCTTCTTTACATTGACCTTATACTTTTGACTGTAAAACTTCCAAGTTAAATCTTGTTGGCACTCCTCCCTTGAATTTCCAAGTTTAATCTGTATGTTTATGGTGAGTATCTATCCATAATATGTATTATGTGGCCAGTTCCACAACTTGCACCTAGGAATGTCTTTGGGTTCCTATTATGTACAGGTAGTCCTCAACTTACAACTTACAACAGCTCATATAATGATCATTGAAAGTTGTCACTCAAAACAGCGACCTATGACCAATTTTGACACTTATGATCATTGTAGCATTCCCAATACCATGTGATCAAAATTCAGATGCCTCGTAACTGACTTATATTCATGATGGTTGTAGTGTCCCTGTGTCATATGATCAACCTTTGTAATCTTCTAACAAGCAAAGTCAAAGGGGAAACCAGATTCACTTAACAACCGTGTTACTAACTTAACAACTGTAATGATTCACTTAACAACTGTGTTAAGAAAGATTGTAAAATGGATCAAACTCACTTAACAAATATCTCACTTAGCAACAGACATTTTGGGCTCAATTGTGATTGAAAGTCAAGGATTACCTGTAGTTGATGTTATACTATATATGAAGAGATCCCCAGGTGTAGAATATGTGCTTATGTTGCTTGAAGCATAAGTTGTACACACTTTGATAAACTCATAATAGCTATTTCCTGGATTATGGAGTTTACTGAGTCCAAATCCTCCATTTCTCTAATTTTTGCATTTCAGTCACTTCTCTTTTCTTAATGTATTTAGCATGGAATAATTTTTTGAGAATTTCTTAGTTTTTTTCTAACCATTGCATCTATTATATGTTTCTATGATGTTCACCAAATATCTACTAATTCTAATAGATACTACCCTATCATTTATTGTCTTACATTGAGGACATAATGTCTCTTCTGTGTATCATTTCCACTCTATTCTTCAGTATTGTCTCAATGGTACATCACACAACCTTTTAACTTAAAGTGGTCCATTCCAGTACATTTAAATTCATGTACAGTATTCCTATAAAACTGCCATTTTATTAGTTTTATTCAAGTGATTCTTTTATTGTAAACAGTTACTTTGAAAACATGTGCTCATAAAATGGCATTCAATGGAAAGTCGAGGCGCCATAAGGCACTCTTGCTTTGCAAATTCTGTGCAAATTCACAGATAGACCTAATGCCTCTTTTGGGGAGAATACCAAAAGGGAATCTTTGCATGCAAATGTTACAAATTGTTCTCTTCTTTTTAAAGCAGCTCTCTAAAATCAGATGGGAGAGTCATCAGAGAAAACAAAAAGAGATAGGTAATGTCATTTTCAAAATAACTTTCCAAAAATGAAGGAATTAATCAATAAACAAGACATGCCAATTCCAGAATAAACACCTCACCTGGAAACATGTTGATTTTAAGCTGGAATTTATTGATATGAATTCATGATCACTGATATGGTCATGCTGTGTCTGATATGAAAATTTAGAAAGATAAATAATGTAGCTTTGGATTTCCATTGTTATTGGCTGACATTATTGAGATATATAACCCCAGGGTTTAAAATGCCTGCAGAACAAAAGCAATTGTATTAGGAGCATTTGCTTTGTACCTCCTCTGTGCTATTTCCTTTGCACAGTTAGAGGTAGAAGTTCCCATTATGAATTTGCCAGTTAGTTAGTAGAGCATGAATACCACGCAATATGGCAGGAGTGATAACACATCCTTTGTAGCAGTCATAAATTTTGGAACAAATATCACTTCCTCCAGCACCTTGTCATGAATGATGGCAGATTGCCATCTGTATAGTGATGGTAATACTTCATTTCAAACAATTTCTTGCTGTAAAATAAAGGATGTTTTTTTCATTGCTAGATACAGCAAAGGATGATTCAGAGATTTGGCTAGAACAATAGATTTGGCTAATATAAATGCAGAAATACGTATTCTACTCATATGGTAGCGCTGCTAATTGCCATAATATAAGAAAAACATAAGCAATTATTTTTCTTAATGCTATTGCCCAAAATTCAATTTTTAAAAAAATATCTATCTATTCAACCCTAACCCTAACCCTATTCTGCCATTCATTCAGGAGCTCACAAAAACATATATAGTATATCCTCCTCATATCCCCCCCCCCCAAAAAAACCCCAACCTTATGAGGTATGTTGAACTAAGAGAAGGATCATCTGACCCGAAGTCACTCAGTAAGCTTCTTTGCTGTGGAGAGGACTAGAAACTGAATTTCCTAGTCCAGTGTTTCTCAACTTGGCAACATTAAAATGTGTGGACTTCGATTCCCAGACTTCTGCAACCAGCATCCTGGCTGGAGAAGTTTCGAAACTGAAGTCCCCTCATCTTAATATTGCCAAGGTTGAGAAACACTGGACTAGTTCAGCACTCAGACCATACTTGCTCTTCTGTGTTTTTACAAAGATTCCATTCCATATTGAACATCTTGAGTTCCATAGCAAGGGACAATTTCACAAGTAGCACAACAAGGGAATGTACCACAGTTTTCCTCTTGTAGAAAGTTAGCACCCACCCCTCTACTAGAAGAGTGAAATATTCTAGGAAATATTAAAAAGGCAGAATATTATATTTCCCTGGATGAGAAAAGGAGAAACATGTTTTTTAAAGACAAAACAGCTCCCTGCAGCTCCCTGCCCCCAGCAGATATTTGGTGCACATTAAAACTGGGCCAGCCTATCTACAACACAAAAGTCCTTCAGCTCTAGGGTGATGGGATTAAGACATGACCCCTCAGGACATAATAGAATTAGCCCTCTAGCCATCTAACAAGAACATCTCAGACAAACGGCTAGGGTTTGCACATGACCCCTACAGCAACCAATAGAATAGCTGCCCTTTCCACAGGAACAGGAAGCTCGAAGTAAAGGCCCAAGAGAGGGTGTGTGTGTATCCTCCATGTGGTCATCTACCCAGAATCACACGTGCTTGGTGGTTCTGCTTCACCCATTAAACCATCCTTCCAAGCAGCCTCCATGTTTCCAGTGCCTTTCTCCCACTTGGAACTGAACCCAGATGGACATTTCTTCCTACATTCTACTGATACTTTCCAGAAAGCACTGGCTTTGGATTTAGGATTTTTTCTTATTCATCTATGGGAATGCAGGGTGGTTTTTTTTAATGATATTGGGAAAGTTTTGCATTTTAAGCTTCCTGTACAAAAATATGTTACCTGTAACGTACGCCTCTTTCCTCAATGACTTGTTTGTCTGTATGCATGTTGCCACACATGTGCGTCTGGAAGTAGAAGAGTGGGCATTATTTAAAATAATAAAATTCAGGTCAATCTTCTTTTGTTGCTTTAATATTCAAGAAGTCTGGCAGGATCTCTTGAAGTCAAACCTACACATAAACATATTGTTACAACATTAGGTTAAACTGGAAGCAGCTATTACCTTTTTTGGTAAGATACAGAAGTATACAGATATATTTAAACCTTAGGTACTTAAAAAAAAGACACACTACCAAACAGCTAAGTATAATCCTGTAGAGTTTAACTCCCAACTAGAGTAAACATTCAGCAATTATGTCATGGGGCAGCTATGGCTTCTGTGTACTCCTTTTTACAATCCTGTAATCCCTTAATCTTGGGACAACTGGATGGAGATAAACATTTACTGGCCAAATGCCTTTCCTGACGCCATGCAGAGTTCACAGCAGATATTTTTTCTTTGTACCTTAGGAGAAAAACATCTGCCGCTACCTAGGATTGAATTCTCAACATTCCTAGTGGATGGAGAACATCTTCACCACTAGGCCACCATGCTGCTCCTATGGCTTCTGTTATTATTCTGAGTAAGAATAATTGAATACTGTGGAATTTAAGAATAAATACATACAAGTTTTAAGAATAAATACATACAAGTCTGGGGAGATTTCCTCTGGTATGATTGCATGCATTTACCGTATAAGAGATCTATTTCCTGCAAAACAGAAACAATGCAACATTAAACTGTCCACTGCATAGATTTAAAACATTCCCAGTAGGTAGACAAATCTGATTAAAAGCAAATAAAAATAATAAAACATCGCATACTACAAAATAGTACAGTATGAATTATTTTGATCCACCACCGAACATTAACTGCTCCAACCTTCAGAATACCATCACTGAAGGGACAAGTCCAAATCTAAACACTAGGCTCCATTGGTGCTGCTAGAATATTATGATTTGGTTTCAGATTCCACTTACTTCACAGAAGTGGGGAGACTATTTAAAATTCCCCTGGAACGTTCAGTTCTGGGTGGAGAATCTGGTGCTGAAGGTATCAAGCCACACAATCTGATTACTTTTTATCCCATTTTTACTACGCTGTAGATCAGAAGTGTCCAACCTTGGCAACTTTAAGACTTGTGGACTTCAACTCCCAGAATTCCCCAGCCAGCTTGTTGCCAAGGTTGGACACTCCTGCTGTAGATATATAATGTGTACCCACCATTATGGCACCACAGCACATAAGGAACGAACTGGATGAGGATTCTAGCACTAATGAAGGAAAGCGAGACTACTGGATCTTAAGTATATTTCCAAAATGCTATTGGAACCAGCATATATCCCATTCTTTCCCAAATAAAATTGAAGGGATGGTGCAACCATAGAGGAAGACTGGTGTTAGAGCATGAATGTACTATAGGCAGTCCTAGACTTATAACAGTTCGTTTAATGACTGTTCAAAGTTACAAGGGCACTGAAAAAAGTGACTTATGACCGTTTTTCACACTTACGACCATTGCAGCATCCTCATGGTCATGGGATCAAAATTCAGACGCTTGGCAACTGGTTCATGTTTAGGATGGTTGCAATGTCCCAGTGTCATGTGATCACCTTTGTGACCTTCTGACTAGCAAAGTCAACGGGGATGCCAGACTCGCTTAACAACCGAGTTACTAACTTAACAGCTGCAGTGAGTCACTTAACAACCATGGAAAAGTCGTAAAATGGGGCTAAAAGTCACTTGACAAATGTCTCACTTAGCAACATAAATCTTGGGTTCCATTGTCATCGTAAGTTGAGGACTACTTGTATGACAAAGTAGAAAATGGGGAGGGGGCCAACCAGAGACAATTCTGTCTTTCTCCAGCTTTCCTGATTTTACCCCATTTTCCCCAGACTGTACTAGGGCAATTCACTGGAAGGATCACTCTGATTTTAGGATAGACATCTTCATCTAACATCCAATCCTCCCTTTCTCCATGCTTCCTCACAGGGCATTTTACACAAGATCAACACTTTTTAAGTTCTCTTTTTGTGTGTAGTTGCTAAAGCACTACACGAATCAATAAACTGAAATAGAATTTTACAACATTTTTTGTGCTTGGAGTAGTAGGCAAGAGCAACACATCTCAGGTGAATAAAAAATAGTTCTCAGTTGCCCAAAAATATCCCAAAACATAGTAAAGCACAGGTTTTTAACAAATAAAATGACTTTATTCTATCTTTCTATCTGCCATGAGCAGCCCTGAATGCATCCTGAATGCATTTCTTCCAATCACTATCATGCAATATTCTCTTTAGATGTTATAATTTAATAGGAGGAATCTACATGGTAAGAGAATTTTGAAATTGGGAGCATTCCTGAGTCTACATTCTCAAAAAAAAATTAAAAATGCAGCTAACCCTTGTTATGACCACATTTGGGACCAGCAACTTGGTCATTAAGCAAAGAGATGGCTAAGTAAAACATCACAATTTTATGATCTTGCTTCAGCTTTCCTTTATTTTACAGACCTACGAATGTCATACATGTGAGGATTACTTGTAAAGTTGCATTTTATCACTATGATAACTGTCTTTAAATGAAGCAGTTACTACATGGGGGCTATCTGTATTTTCTATGCCTTGTAGATCATTGTAACTTCCATGGAAGAAAAATGTATTAGATATTAGATTGTAGAATTAGATAATCTGTGTTAGATATTTTCATTTCTAGGCTCTGCATTTCAGAAAGGATACAAATGAACTGGAGCACATCCAGAGATCAACCAAAATGACAAGATGCTTAAAGGAGAGAACAAAATAGGGGAGAAAGTTGAAGATGTTCAATATGATTATCCTGGAGAACAGAAGACTGTGAATAGGCATGACAGTTGTCTTCAAAGTACCTGAAGGGCTGTCATATAGATGAGAGGGCAGAAATATTCAGAGTTGTTTCAAAAGGCAGGACTAGAGACAATAGATTTAAGTTATAAGGAAGGAGATTTCAGCCACACTTCAAAGGAAAAAAAATCCAAACATTAAGAGCTTTGGGACAATAGAACAGATGCCATCTGTAAATGGTGAGTTCTCCTTTGCTGAAGGAGTTAAACAGAGTCTGGGCAACCATCTGTAAAGGATACTCTAGTATGGATTTCTGCACTGACCAAGGACTTGGTGATTTAGGACTAAGGTCTTTCCAACCGTTCCGTTCTAGGATTCCATGACAAATGAAATCCACCAAACAATTCAAATAATCATTAGAACAAAGTAGAAAGACAATTTAATAGACTGTGTAGAAAGGGGGATAGCAGTGGTATAGAAATTCTTTCAATAAAAATTAATCACAGATAAGACGGCATCAAAGTTTTAGACTCAAACCTATTAACTTATGCTCATAGATTTCACAGATGATCTTTAGCGAGCTAATTCTGACATCAATTGGAGAAGTAAGAGCATCCTCTGACATCCCAAACACTAATAGAACTGCTTCCAGATGACTTAATGTTGAAAATCTCAATGGTTGGCAAGATCCACAAGCTGCTGAGGCACCATTTTCCAAATTCAGCAAAATGATAGCACAGCAATTGTTGCCTTTAAAGAAAAGGCAAAGATACCCATACTCAACTGGCTATAAAAGAAACCAGCAAGGAAAGCATTGTTTAGCTTTGCTAACTATCGTGTGTTTGTATACTTCTTCCTGGGGGTGCAAATGCCAGTAATTAATGCTGAAGCACAGCTCCTTTGAGGAGAGAGCAAAATAGGGCAAAGTGTAGTATGCATGTGACTATGATATATGAAGCTGATGGGAGAGGTTCTCAGAGAGGCCACTGCAAATTTGTAAACTATTTTGAGCCAGCAAGAACCTTTGCATGTTCAAGGTGGATTATTGAGTGCAGTAGGTTTCTCCAATTTTGCAATAATCAGGTAATAAAATTACATATAAAACTACAGATTGGGTCTCTCTGAATATTCTAGATTATTTTACAGCATGTTTACTTCTTAAACAGTGAATCTTCCTTAATGCTTTATTAATTGTAGTATATTTTGTAGTACATTAGTACCTTTATTAGCGCATGTAGTTTTCCACTTACAATCATTTGCAAATGTTCAAAGTTACAATGCTATAAAAAAATAATAACTTACAACCAGTCCTCACACTTTTGACCATCGCAGCATCCCCATGATCACCAGCACCAAATTTGTGTGCTTGGTAACTGGCATGGTTGCAAAATCCTGGGCTTATGTGATCGTCGTTTGTGACCTTCCCAGCCAACTTCCAACAAGCAAAGCAATGGGGGAAGCTGGATTCACTTAATAACTGCAGTGATTTGCTTAACAACCATGGTAAAGAAGGTTGTAAAATCAGGGGTGACTCGCTTAACAAATGCCTTGCTTAGCAATGGAAATTCCCATCCCGGTTGTGGTCATAAGTCAAGGACTATCTGCATTAATGGATACAGAATGGACCGTAGGAAAAAAACAACTGGGGACTATTTTCAAATGCCACCTGATATTCTGCTGGCTCACCAGTGGCCAAGTAAGGACCAGTAATGTATGTTTGTTTGAGCATCAAGATTCTAAGAAGCCATTCATTTAAACGAATCAGTGTCTCTACAATATTTCAGTAAGCACACGAGGCCATCTAGAGGCACATCTCAGAACAATCAAAGTCAAGAGTAAAATCATCCTCCAAAATTAGGATGCTATTATCCAATTTGCTTTAAATAAAGCATTAATTTTAAAGACTTTTCTTCCTTAAGAATAAGTGTATGTCTGTGTATGTGTATGTACGTATGTATATAATCACACCATACAAGATGATTGTACAGTAAAACTGTCTTCTGCAGATTATAAATTATTTATTATATAATTTGATAACATTTTTATCTGGATAGCCAAAAATATGCTAGATAGTTTTAGTGTCTCTGCTAATTTTCAAATTATAATAGCCAATCACAATACCACCACCCCCGAAAAAAAAAGAAAATTAGGAGTCTTTTTAATTCTAGAAATTATGCGGGAAACAATGTGCCATTTCAAATTTACGGACCCCTATAAATTTCCAGGATAATGCTGACAATTGAGAAATCTCCTATGTATTTCTTTTAAAATATGATACAGATTTGTGGATGCTGATTTAATTTTTATAAAATTAGAGATGTAAGCTAAATCGAGATTCAGTATATCTCACCACCGTGGGTCCAACATGCCAACAGCTGACTCTGGGTTAGAACAATCTGCTATCCAGATGCTCCTTTGCAACTTGAAACCTCTACCTTTTATTTTATTTATTATTATTTTTTATTTTTACATTTATATACCGCCCCATTCCGAAGACTCGGGGCGGTTTACAGCTTTTTAAGCAATACTCTTACATCAGTATATTAATCCAATATACCTCAGAATATTGCCCCCACAATCCGGGTCCTCATTTTA
>JANHFL010003130.1:42143-104791 GCA_032468155.1 Oxyrhabdium leporinum | reverse complement strand
TGGGATTTGAACCGCTAGATTGAATCAGCAGAAGTGGCCTGCAGTTCAACACTCTAACCACTGCGCCACCTAGGCTTGCAGTTATTAATCTTTAAATGGACTTGATAAAGTGAAACCTTCAGAGAGAGGAGTTCCATAGAGGACTGTGTTTTTTATTTATAATAGGATCTATAACCACTATATGTTTTAACCAGTTTATTGAATGCAATGGATCAGTACAGAAAAAAAGGGCAATTCTAATGGGCCTGCCCTAAGACTCTACAACTCCTGGGCTACACCATTTGATATCTATTTCACCTAATGAAATGGGTATGTGAGATGAGACACCTATACATGTGGAGGTGCACAGGTCACTTTGAAAATATTTCCACCTACCAAAGTTGCTTACATCTGAGGTTGCCTCTTTTCAAATATCCATAACCCATGGATGGACATTATGGCAAAGCAAGGGAGCTAAATAGCTTGGAGTCAGCCTCATGAACTCTATACGGCATAGGAAATAATCCAATGTAATGTGATATCAGACTGAAATAACTCCCTATAAAACAAAAATGGAGACATGTGTGCACTGGAAGGATATTGGAGGTTAAGCAATGCATATATATTGAGCCTCGGTGGCGCACTGGTTAGGGTGCAGTACTGCAGGCTACTTCTGCTGACTGCCAAGTTCATTTGCAAGTTCAAATCCCACCAGGCTCAAGGTTGACTCAGCCTTCCATCCTTCCGAGGTGGGTAAAATGAGGTCCCAGATTGTTGGGGGCAATATGCTAATTCTGCAAAACCCCTTAGAGAGGGCTGTAAAGCACTGTGAAGCAGTATATAAGTCTAAGTGCTATTGCTATATATTAATTTCACAAACTAGTTATTTGAGGGAGGGAAATGATTTTTGCTTCATCTTCTGTGATGGTTCGTACCTTGAAATGGTTTTTATCGAGCAAGAAGATTAATGAACAAGTGGCTGTCAGTGCATGCAGTATGTACATGATTTATATTCATTTTTAGTGTTAAATAAAGTGATAAAAGTGATAAACAAGATCATAAATAAGTGATAAACTGTGCTATCACACCCCAAGTTGTAGTCAAGCTGAAATAAAATTAAAGGAATTGAAACCTTCAATAGATTATTTTTAAAAAGTTCAAGACAATGCCCAAGGAGCCACTGTCAAAGGAATTGAGAGGCCAGGTCACACCAGATATCTTTAATGTAAAATTGGGGTATAGAGCAGGGGTGTCAAACTCAAGGCCCAGGGGCCGGATCTGGCCCACAGGGTATTTAGATCTGGCCCGCGGGGCTGCCCTGGAAATAGCAAAGGACCAGCCTGTGGTGCCTCTGCCAGTGAAAACAGAGCTCGGGAGGGCCATGGGAAGCCCTCCCGAGCTCCATTTTTGCTAGCAGAGGGTTGCAGGAGGCCATCGCAGCCAAAAACGGAGCTTGGGATCCCATTTTCGCTGGCAGAGCACTCTGGCCACTGCAGGCACCCCCAACATGAGTGACGTTGAGCTGGCCACGCCCATCCCAGCCCTCTGAGGTCAAACACAACCTTGGTGTGGCCCTCAATGAAATTGACTTTGACACCCCTGGTATAGAGGAATAGAGTGTCATAGTACAGCAAGAGAAAACTGTGCAATATTACTCTTCAGCCATATTCTCGCTGTACTATTTACCCAAGCCCAATGAGCAGGAGCCTCTGCACATTCATCAAAATTCATACACGAGTACAAAGCATTCATGTCAGACTATTTCAATAAGTATCATATTATATCCATCAAATGCTTGAGGCATGCATCATAAACTTCCTTCTCCCTTTCAGTCAAGTCTGTCTGAATGAAATGGAAGGTGATATCCACAAGGTGGAGCACACAGACCAGTTATCCAAGCATCAAAACTCAGCATTTTCTCTTATCTATTTTCCCTTGATGATGATAATGATAACTGCTTTTATTTTATTTGCTGTTTTAATGAAAGAAAGGGAATATGAGTGTGCATAAGGTGTGCCCAAGCACATATATGCACATATATATGCATAGAGATATACACGTGTGTTACATGCAGACGTTTCCTGGACTGGGTGCTTTTAGAATTTCTTTCAGCTGAAGTTGGAAACCTGAGGTTGACTTGTGATAGAAGAAGAGGGATATATGGATACAGTATAGAATAGAATAGAATAGAATAGAATAGAATAGAATAGAATAGAATAGAATAACGGAGTTGGAAGGGACCTTGAACATAACAAAAAAGTTAAGAATTTAAGAAGGTTATTAGAATTAGGCTGCAAAAATCTGGATAACCAATAGATAGGAGCAAATGCGGGGGGTGGGGTGGGGATTTCAACCGTTTGCTATTATATAGTACTTGTGTGAATATTTTCAGCTCAGATCTGACTGCTCAAATTAAATATCAGCAAGAATCTTTTATGTCTCCAGTTCTTCTGCATCCCATATGTGTAAGAAGCAGTCATATTTACCAAGTTACAACTATGTGTTCTTATACAGATAGTCCTTGACTTATGACCACAATTAAGCCCAAAATTTCTGTTACATTTTTTAAAACAAATTTTGCCCCATTTTATTACCTTTCTTGCCATAGTTGTTAAGTGAAGCACTGTGGTTGTTAAATTAGAAACGCAGTTATTAAATGAATCTGGCTTCCCCATGAACTTTGCTTGCCAGAAGGTCGCAAAAGGTGATCACATGATCCCGGGACACTGCAAGCGTCATAAATGCATGCCGGTTGCCAAGCATCCAAATTTTGATTATGTGACCATGAGGATGTTGCAATTCTCGTAAGTGTGAAAAATGGTCATAAGTCACTTTTTTCAGTGCTGTTGTAACTTTGAATGGTCATTAAATGAACTATCATATGTCAAGGACTACCTTTATTGTCCTGTACTAAACCATCATGCCAGCAGCAATATTAAATTCTCTCCATTTTATTTCCTGAAATTGCTTCATGTCACATACAATTATCTATTTAAAATGTCCCACTGTTTAACTTTTGTTTTGTTTTTAGGAAGAAAACTATCTTGGAAGAAAGTCAAACATGTAAATAATTAATGTGAAACATTTTATCCTTCCTTCTAGTGAATTCAAAATACTTGTGTTGACCTATACTTGAACAGTGTAGGAAATACATGGCAACTATTTCCCCATGCATAACACCCTCCACTGTTTTCCTTTTTTTTTTCCTTTTAGGATCAAATTTATTTTTTTTTGTAGCTTTCCTTAATTCATTGTGTTGGCTTGCCAAATTGGTAAAGTGAAACCAAAGGTTAAACAGGAAATTTCCATTTAAATTTCATATCTCCGATTGCCAGCAAGCCAAATAACGCTGAAAAAGTGACTCACTACGAATTATTCTTTTAGCTAATTTGGACATGCCAGTTTGCTTTTCATAGTGTATTAACATCTGCTTTCTGAAGCCTTTTCAAGAATTCATCATTTTTCCTCTCTGGGTTTTTTTTCCCCCTAAGTCAGCCTGAAACCAGACAAACATCTGTTTGACTTTCTGACAGGCCATTTTTCTAAGGGTGTTTAATTGCAGCTTTTTCCTGACAGCCACAGACTGAAGAGGCCGCTTGTTGGCAATCTCTGACTGGTTGTGTGCTCAGAGGCAGGCAGTTAAAAAAATGACTCCCATTTCTCACCTATGTTGGAAGAATTTGCTCATAAGGAAAAATACATAAAGAAGTGCTTGCAGAAATCAGATTGCTCAGCTGTGTAGGCCCCATTGCTGGTGCCTAGGGTACCCCAAAGGATCTGTTTAGGTTACCTTCCTTGACTTATATTCTATTTTTGTGATTTGTAAATAATGAATCCTGTAATAATACAATTAATTATCTACATTTTCTTCTTTCTTCACTGCATGATCAGTATATTTTTTTCTTGGTGCTGTAAGTTTTTAAAACTGTTTACATTTGTATTTCTCTATTAAATAAAAAAGGCCTAGGGATAAAAGTCATTTGAAGATTAAATTTGGGGTGAATATGTAAATTTGGTAATATTCTTTGATTTAGTCTTTGATTTCTCTTGAGATTGCCTACTTGTCAACTTTTAAAGCAATGTTTGGAGCAGTCACTGGTTGTATTTGCATAGCACCAGAGATTGCTGGGAAAGCAAGGAATTGCTCACTGAGATTCAGAGAATTGGGACTTTGTCCACTGCAGCAAACTACTGGTCTGTATTAATTAAAAATAAATCAAAATTAAATTAGATTTAAAAGACTAAAACACATTTAAAAGAATAGAATGTTTCAGTCCACACATTTCAAAAGTGATCAAGTTTGAAAAACACCACTTGAAGTAAAAAAAAAATCTATTGGCATTAAGGAAGAATGGTAACAGTTCTATGCGTTCTGCAGTTAAATTTAATGGGGCAGCTATTTTTTGCCTGAGTTTTTATTAAATAGGGTAGCCACATCTCAGTGCTTTGGCATATATTGCTAGGCTTGGAAACTTCTGATGGGGAAACTGTTTTGTCAATAAGATATTAGCTTTAGGATAAATTTTTAAGTTTAATAATACTAATCTCAGATATATGTTTTGTGGTATTTCCTTTTTTGGCTAACCTTTAGATGAAAATGTTCTATTTGTGTACTTCGAAATGTTGACTTTTCCCACAATGGAGGAATGGATAGTGAACACGATGGAATTTGCTGAAATGGCCAAATTGACTGCTTTAATTAGAGAGGATTTTCAAAGTTTAATGATGAGTGGAAGCCTTATATTGACTTTTTGAGGGAAACAGAAATAAATGATATATGGTTTTGACGATTAGAATAAAAAGTAATAAATTGTAAAGAAAATGTAAACTGTAACCCTAGAGTAAGAGGTTATTTTATACCTTGTTGGTATGTTGGTATGTGAGCGCAGATGTTATCGAAGAGATAATTTAGGAAAATAATTCTGCTACTGCTTCCATAGAACTTCCTCTTGCAAGACTAAGCATTAATTAGATGAAATAGTGTGTGTGTGTGTGTGTTCTTTGGGAGGAATTTTCCTTAAATCATTTCATCCCTTTGACAACGAAAAGCTATACTTTTCAAGAATATGGTCATGACATTGAAGGCATATTGCAGGCAAAGAAATTCTGGGGTAGTATGAGAAGCCTCAAACTCTTGCCATTTATAGACTTGCAGTTCCAAAAAAAGAGACTACATCTCTCTGGCACATCTTGGGATATTATAAATTTATATTACCTCCAAATGCAAGTAATAGTAAGAATATTATGTAGAGAATTTCCCACATCAAAGAAAACTATTAGAAGCTCTTTTTATTATGCTACATTTGGGAGTTCTTTGAATTCAGGATTTGCTTTTTGGGGGAAAGCACCAGTCTTAGGCCAAAGGCAAAGGGGGCAGCTAATATAGGACTTCCCCTTTAAGGTCAGGGTATTATCTCCAAAGTGTGAGTGCCAGGAAGAGATAACAAACCCACACTAACCTCTGATACTGTCCCGGGGTCATTAGTATTTAATGTCGTGCCCATTCATTTATACTATTTTAATGATCACAAATTGGTACCTTCTAGGACTATAATTCTTTAAGACTGTGTTTGTCGGGGTTGAATGAAATCTGTGTTCTTCAAATATTTGGGCTAAAATATTGGAGAAAATTGAATAAAATTATAGAAGCTGTGGTTGTAAAAAAAAAGTGGGGGGAGGAAAACCCTCTTCTCCAAAATAATATTATGCGTTCCCATTGATGAATGATTTAGAGAATCCTTCCAAAACTTTGCCTTCCTTGAAAAACTCTTGTGCACATGAAGTAAATACAATACTTCAGTACAGAAAATCAGGAGAATCACAGGTTTGAAACTTTTTAAGAATAAGAATGGGGACGTGTCTATTTGTATCTTGTATTGAATTTTATTTATATGAAATATAGTGAGGAAAATATAAAGTACATATTACCTTATTCTATCTGATTATTTAGCAACATGGAATTGCTTAGAAAATAAACCAGATGGGAGAAAAATCATCATTTGCATTAACATAATTATATCTTTTTGGTAGCATTTCCATTAAAATTGCTTTTAAATATACAGTATATATCATCATATAGAAATATTCAAATCATTCATGTTTTCCAAGACTTTGCCAGTATGTGCTTGTGTGTGTGTGTAATTGTGTGTGTATGCATGCTTATGCACACATATGCCTACCTTCAACCAACAAAAAAAAAACCCTATATGATCTAAGGCAATATTTGGATTATATTAAAAAAAACTTAATAAGGCCAGGTTAGGATTTAATATACTTATCCCACTTTAACAATCATTTTAGTCCAAATGTAAGTAGATAAATAGGTAACACTTTGGTAGGAAAGTACCAATGTTCCATTTGCCTCAGCACACAGTCATGCTGGCCACAAGACCACGGAAATTGTCTTCAGACAACGCTAGTTCCCCCAGCTAAGAAATGGAGATGAGCAGCCCCCCTAGAGTTGGATATGACTAGACAAGGCAATACCTTTACTTTTACAAGGCGTAATATACTGTATGTATTCATATCTTTAAAATTTCTTCACACTGGGTGAGATAGTAGAATTTATCATGTTGAATTTACTAGATGGAAATAAAATTATTTTGCTAAATTTTTCTTTTGGCTGAGTTTGATTTCCATGGCTTCTATGCAATTTATGACAAAAGTCATGGGTGAAAGGGCTTTAATAGCGATTTCCCAAATTACTTTTAATCATCCAAGTTTTCTCATCTAGTAATAAAATCTTCTTTAGGTTTTTCCTATTGATTTCAAACTTAATCATAGCTCTAACTGTTGGGATTCCAACAATTGGGATTACAATAAAATCAGATTTTGATATATTTGAAACCACAAACCAATTTTTTAGAATGTAATTGTTCTGTTATTTTTGAAATATTGCAAACTTATAAAGTCCTTTCATTTTCCACCCATTTCATTCCTACTTTATTGTAAAAAGAAATAATATAAATGGTTGAATGGGTAATGGATTTGCAGTTAATTTATGGGTCCATCTTTCCCAAATTTTGAACACATTCAGAAATTGATTCCAAGTATGTTTCAGTATTTTATTAATATTTTTTATGAAGCGCCCTAATTCTCACTAATGATATAGTTATCCATATCATCTTTATCCAAGATGTTAAATCTTTTAAATCTTCATTTTATCAAACAAAATGTTTTAATAAGGCTAGCATCAAAATAAGGTTTCATATTTGGGGTTCCAAGACTTCATTTACCTCTTGAACTTTTATACAGAACCTTTGTATTTATTCTTCTTCCTGGACAAATATGTCTGCATTTATTATTCTACCATATTTAATGGAGCCAGTTATTGTCTACTGATAGATCAGAAAGAAGGAATTAAACTTTACTTTGTTCCTTGAATTCATCTCATTTTCTTTAAGCACTTTCATTTTGTTTTTCACTATTTGTTCTTTTACTGTAGTTGTATTTAGTTAATGGAGCCCTTTTTATATATTTCAAAATGCTAACTAGTTAGGTAGGAAAATGATGAAGATTCAGAATATAAATTCATTCATTCATTCATTCAACAAAAGTATACAGTTGCTCTGGGCAGTTATATCAATTTATAAAGCTAGCTAAATGTATTAAATAGCTACTCTGGACAGCAAGACATAACATACAATCAGATGAATGAAAAGTAACTAAACTGAAGCAATTATTTAAAAAAACCACCTTATTGTAATGTCTCCTCACCCCACATACATGCTAAGCTCCATTAATATCCCCAGTTACAGTCTTCACAGGTCTTCATAACATTCTGGAAGGTCAAGAAGGATGGTGCCATCTGAATCTCTGGGGGAAGAGGTGGAGATATTCCCTAAGGCAGGAGCCATATTCAGGTAGAGAGACTTTCTAGGATGCACCAGAAGGTTCACTGTTCACTGTGGAGACCCAGAGCATGCCCACTCTGATAGATCTACTGGGCAGGCAGGAATCACTGGGGATGGACAGTCCAAGAAACCTGGCTCCATGCCATGAAGGGTTTTAAAACTGATGACACACACCTTGAAATGTAACCAGAAGCCTACAGGGAGCCAGTGTAGTTCATGCAGAAATGGTGATATATAAGAGTATCGTACTGCATCCAATACTGCAGTGCTACTGCATTCTAGATCTGTCAAAATGTTTGAGCTTTCTTCAAGGACAGTTCCATGTAGACGGCATTACAATGGTACAATCAAGAGGCAATTAGGGCATACATGACTGTAAGCAGTGCCCCCCTGATGTAGGCAAGGGTGCAACTAAGAAGCATTTATCATACCTTCCTAAGCAAAAAAAGCTGCCATCTGCTCCTCAAGGAATCACAGAAAACAGGTGGCAGTTGTAGTCTGGAGGAGTGTTTGCACAAATATACCTTTGTGCCAGTTGCATTAATTCCTAGTACTGTCATCACAAAAATAACTCCTTCAGTTAAAAAAAATGTTGGTTTAAAGTTTAAATACTGGTTAGAATACTTGATTTTCCTCTGCAATAGTCTGTACACGTCCTGCCCAATGAGGCGGTCCTCAATTTATAACCACAATTTATAACCACCAATATTTCTGTTGCTAAGCAAGGTGGTGATGAAGTGAGTCAAGCCAAATCTTACAACTTTTTTGCCCAAGTTGTTAAGTGAATCACTGCAGTTGTTAAATGAACTGTGTGATTGTTAAGCAAATCTGTGGTCTTCCCCAATGACTATGCTTATCAGAAGCCAGCTTGGAAGGTCACAAATGGTGATCAAATGACCCCTGGATGTTGCATTTATTGTAAATATATCCCGATAGCCAAGCACCTGAATTTTAATCACTTGACCGTAGAGATGTTACAATAGTCATAAGTGCGAGGACCAGTCATAAGTTACTTTTTTCAGTGTCGTAACGTCAAACAATCACTAAACCAACAGTTGTGAATTGAGGACTGCTTGTATACAAATCAGATTTATGCAATAGAAACTAACCTAAAAATTGGGATTAATATACAATTCTTTGAATCTCAGTTACATTGTGCTTTTCTGATAAACTATAAAGAATACCAGCTATCAAGTCTCTGTCGTGATTCATTACGGGTATAATATTTGACTATTTCATTTAAAAGTCACCATGCTGTAATGTACCAGTAATCTATTTAATGCAGTCTTATTTAAATATTGTTATCAAGTAACATCTAAATTGTGGATTTACAAAAGAAACAGTACCATTTACTTCACAACTGAACTGAGCATAGCTAAAATAGAAACACGCAAGCAAAAGTACATTTTTGTTAATGCCCAACAGAAAGCACAATGTAATGCACATAATTTACAAGATTCAACTGGCACAATAAAAGAGAAGTGTTTATTTACATATTGACAAGGGACATATCAATGAAAGGCAACAATTTTGGTAATGGTTTTGCTACTACTGGCTTATAAGTACTAAACTCTTTCATCCTGATCATCTCAGCCTAATCTGGAGCCTGATTTCAGACTTTTGAGGATGCCAACCTTAAATATCATTTTGACACTCAAGAATTCTGTTCCTAAAACAGGTCTCCTAGATGATAATCTTACATTCTACAGCAAACAGAGAATATACATATATATAAAGGCATTTGCTAACAAATAAATACAACTTGTTGAAGGTCACTGCTAAAATAAATTAGGGGGGAAAAATAAATGTGCACTTCCTACTTATGACTAGGCTTCAAGCTTATTAAAATCAAATGTTTTTAAAAATATATTTTATTATGTAACAGTCCTTTGAGTGACAGTATTTACAAACCACTAATTAAAGAAGGCTTCACACATGACAACTTCCTACACACAGGAAAACCACAAGCTCCATGTGGTTCTGTGCATAACAGCAAGGACATAAATGCATCTTTAATAGTTTTGCCATTTCCTTATAGAAAAATGAGATAATAATGCTTCAAACTGGCTTGTTGGCAAAGGCTTCTGCAATATGTAAATATGGCAAAAGAGTTATCTATACAAGCACACTGAATTAGTAATAACGCTACAATCCTTGGGAGTAAGTCCCAAAAAACACAAACAAACTTATTTTCACTCAACACACAATTGCACTGTACAAGAATAAAACTTTATATAGACACACATTAAAGACAAAAAAAGTTAATATTTTGAAAACTTGATTTGTTTTACAGAAAAGAAATTTTTAGATTGTCATGTCAAGTTAGCGCAATGAAATAAGCACAGAATTGTGCCTAAATCTGTAAACTGAGAAGTTTAAGGCACATATTTTATTAGTGCATAATTTTTAACTGTTCTTTAAGGCTTATTACATAGAGGTATTTTGAAAGAATTGGCATTTGGGTCAATATACAGCACACCATGTGGGACAGCCAATTTTTGACCTTCCAAGTTAAGCAGATAGTGCCCTTGGGGGAGAAAAGTACACAACTTTGTTTTAAAAAATGTATACTCTTAGAGGGAAGGGAAGGATGTACCAGTGATGTCATAGCCAGTATTCACTGCTATGGCAGAGTTTGGAGCAGAAATTCATGGCTTTATGTATTCGCTTTTCCCCTTACAATCCCTAAAAGAGAAAACAACAAAACCAAGCTTTGATAATTAGGGCTGTCCATTTTTTTAAGGTTGCTTCAATTTCTGAGGCATACCGTTTTGCTCTTTGACTCCCTAGCCCAAAGACCATCACAAAAACATGAGTTGTTACCTACTTGGAGAGTCTCTAGAAAAGAGTGTTCAAAGTCGTGTTCTATGGAATCTTATCTTTCCACCAGAATCTGATGAGTTTCCACAAGAGATTACAGTCAGGGGAAAAAAGCCCAACAATCCAATAAATACCCCAATACAGTCAATTTTCTATCAAGAAAATGATGACTCTTAATCAGGAGTCCCAAGTGTTTTTGGTAAGTAACAGGATTCACGACCAGTAAAAGTTTGAAGGCCCGTTTTAGAAGCTCCTATACTGCTGCATCCATTGTATGCATCTTCTAACCATTATGGAATGATCAAAGAATAGGTAACGAACTGTCCCAAGTGGGACATTCATAAGCAAGTGGCTGCAGGGAAATTGCTGGAAGGTATCGGGTGATATCTTTTGGTTGTTAAAACTAGGTTAGGCATATGATGGGGTTAACATTTCAATTTGAGTGTGTTTTATTCAGGATCCTAGGAAATCATGCTGTTGATTTTTAGCACCACTGATGAAAACAAACTTTGGGGCCACAAAACCAGGCTTGGAGCCATTGATTGTCCATTCCTTTAATTTGGAAAATAATAAAGTATTGCTTAGGGGAAAGTGTTTGCATAATCTCAGCCTTCAGGGAATAAAAATGCAAGTCACAGTTATATTTCTCAAACTGTCAGCAAAAATCAAATGAAACAAAAATATGCACATCATATTTTTCAACGGAAGCAATTTATACATTCATCAATGAAAACCTCTCAAGTATGATGCATGGTAGAAATCAGCCCTTAATACTATTGTTCTTCTTTTCTTCGGAACAGAATTAAAACAAATCATCAGATCCCTAATCTGATATTGGCAAAGCTGACTTCTACCAAAGTTTCCAAAAAAAAATGTTTTAATGTCAAGAATGGCTCATTAGAGGATCTGTTCATGAGTGCTTTGAACACTCCTTAATAGAGGCTTGGCAACAATTCCAGCCCTCAAGGCTGCAAAGGTACAAAAGAAGGTGGTAACCATGTCCTTTGGGGTTTGGACCACCAGACAAATTCCTACAGCTTTCATAAGGTGTCTGTAAGATTTACTAATACATTCTAATACTGAAAGGAGCATCATCAAGCGATTAGTGCAGTTACTTTACCGTTAATATACGTCAAGACTTATTCCTCTAACTCCTGGAACTTTCTCAGCAGATTCTCAGTTTACAGCAACTAGAAAGTCTTTGGCCGTCAGAAAAGGAGAAGGAGCCTCCTACATAGAAGGTGTCGTGACGGGAGTCCACGTGGAGGCAAGTCTAGCATGCACTGAGGCATCATACTGACTGTCAGCAATATCTGTGGGTGCCCCATTGTCATAGAGGGGAGAGCCCGAAGAAGTCGTAGCAACGGAATGAGGAAGTGTGGGGTAGTGGGTTGTAGAGCCTCGCAAAAACTGGGATCCTATCCCACTGGACATCCCACCTGACTGTGAAACGGGTGAGATGGTGCTGTTGCTCACAGACCACAAGTTGGGATATTGGCTACAAGAGAAAGAAAAAAAAACAAATCAGGTTTTCCATTTCTAGAAAGGCAGTCTCGTTAGCGAAAGGCTAAATAATGTAACATATCATATACTTCTGCAAACTATGGCTCACTTCACTAGATGCACTATTCTAAATATAGAATTTATTAACATCCAACATATTTGAGAGTAAGGGAGGAAGAAAAGTATGCATTTGAGTAAGGCACTGACAGCATGCAAACAAGAGGCATAGGCCTCTTTAATTCAAGTGTGTATTTTCCTGGATCATGCAGTCAGTATATAGCAATAGCAGTAGCATTTAAGACTTATATACCACTTCATAGAGCTTTACAGCACTCTCTGAGCAGTTTAAAATGTCAGCATATTGCCCCAACAATCTGGGTCCTCATTGACCCCAGGATAGTAGGCTGAATCAATCTTCAAACATGCAAATTTATGATACACATAGATGTTGCCCCCCCAATCCAAATCATCTTTTTGGTTTCAGAGTGAAAGTGTGGCAAATCCCTCTGCGGAGAAGGACTAAAGATTTTTGGAAGGCGTTTTGCAATTTGGTATTTAGTACTGACTGGTGTTAATATAAGTTTGTGAGTCTTTCTCCAGTCCCAGATGCATAAGATGTGCTTAAGCAGCTTATTTACTTAATTTCCATCCACCAATTACTAAAATGGAACTATCTGTACAGCTAGGCACAAAACTCAGCAGGATTTTCTTTTCTGAAAAACCTCACCAATACAGGAATTGGGAGGTTATAGCAAATCAAAAATTGTATTGCGGTCATAAACTAGCAAATTATAAATACTGTACATATTGTTAATGATACCTTGCTTCAATTACTAGAGTGAAGCAGTGTTCTTACAAAGTAACAGAAATTTTAGTTTGTAAAAGGAAGAAAGTGCTTTAGGGAACTTTGCACTTGGTGATTTCCTGCAGATTAAAGATGTGTTACAGTATAGGTCAGGTTTGTTTACATACAATTCCTTCAGAATCCTGTGACTTGCCATAGATAGCATGCAAATGTCTGCTGCTGTTAGATGGAGTCTTTCTCTAGTCACATTTTTTACTACCCTACAGAGCAATGTATTTATTTATTTAGCAAATGTATGTGGCCACCCATCTCACTGAATCTGGGCAGCATTTCATAAACTCCATAATAAAAGACCTATTACATCGAAGTTCCTTAAGCATTTTTTTTTAAATGGCCATCAGCATCAGTGGAAAGTTAAAAAGGCAAGATAGTAGGCCTAGTGAAAACCTCATTCCCTTGGACTTGCAAGAAGTAGGATTGGCATTGGGATGTCACATCCAGCATCTTGTCTTTATTGACCTCTTCCATGGATGCTGCTAAGGAAGGGTACATTTGCATCTTCTTAACCTTTGTTTTATATACCAAGCACATCTCTGTTTTCCCCTTTTAAGTCAGGGATGGCCACCTTAAAGGCTGTGGGTGGAACTAGTGATATAGTTTTACACTATTTTTTAACTGGAAAGTATATTAGCTCACACTCACCAAAGGGAGGGAGTTAAGAGACTCAAAAGTTTGACTTTCCATAGTGCTATTAAGTCACCGACCTCCTCCTACACATATAAAAGGATATAACAGAGGAAGCAAAAAATAATTTTCATCTATGGTGACAAAGTGGGCCAGCACGGTGGCTCAGTGGTTAAGACACTGGACTTGTTGGCCGGAAAGCCGGCAGCTCAGGTTCGAGACCCAAATTCCATGCTCTCATTCTCACCCCAGCTCCTGCCAATCTAGCAGTTTGAAAGCATACAAATGCAAGTAGATAAATAGATACCAACAGCTAACAGCATTCACTGGTGTCATGCTGGCCACAGACCACAGAAATGTCTTCGGAGATGAGCACCACCCCTTATAATTGGCAATGACTAGCAGAGTAAGTATATCACAGACTAGCAGCTGTCCTATCCTTGCAGATAAAGAACACAACCACTCCATTCCTGCATAAATCATACTATACAAAAAGTATTTGTGTACAAACTGTAGCAGAATGGGACTCATGCAGAAATGGATCTATTTTTTCGCAGGAGAAGTTTCATGTTCATAGAAGAAGGCTTACCTGGAGCTGGTTGGTGGACCACTACTGTGGTTCATAGGCAACATACTTGGTGGAGCTGGGACTCCCAAGCTGGACCAATTGTCATGGCTTTGGAGCATAGAAAGGCACGCTGAAGAACTATCTCCATAGGCTGCTGCAAAAGCAAGCATTTTGTGAAAGAACATTCCATACTTTCAAGTACAATACCTGAATATGACCTTTATCAGTATAATTGAATTCATTAGGAATTGTTAGAATGTATTTGCTTTTCTAGCAATGATATAAGGTCGTTTAAAAATATTGCATTTGATTATACATGAATATCAAATCATTTTGCAATCATATTAGCATAGACCCAAAGCAGAGATCAATTCTGTATATTTAGTCCACAAAGTTACAACGGAGCAGGGACATACCAATTTTTCAAAAGTAATATGCAATCTTCATAGCCTTCTTGTGAGTCATTACTGAATAATCAGGTTTGAAAGAAATGAGCAAAGCATCATTTTCATACCAACAAAATTCAAGTCCTTTTTATAAACAGAAATAGATTATAAGATAAAAATGTATTTAAAAAAATAAACAATCTCTTGCGGGCATACGAAATAAGAATAAATGCTCTCTTAAAGCTCTCTCAGAGAGCTTTGATAGCAAAGTGGTTAGAATGCAGTATTGCAGGCTAACTCTGCTGACTGCCAGCAGTTTGATCCCAATTGGCTCAAGGTTGACTCAGCTTTCCATCTTTCCAAGGTCAGTAAAATGAGGACCCAGATTGTTGGGGGCAGTATATTGACTCTGTAAACTGCTTAGAGAGGGCTGTAAAGCACTATGAAGCGGTATATAAGTCTAAGTGGTATTGCTATTGCTAAATGGCTCAAAACCCAGTATATAGTTTAGATTTACCTCAGATTCGTCTTTCTTACAATCACCTAGCTGGAAATTTTAGGACTTATTAGGCATCTAGGCTCTTTAAAACTGCTAATGAAACTGACTGCATATTGTAATTGAAAACATTATCTAGACTTTATGGAATGATGAATTGTGTCTGAAAATCAAAAGCCTTGCCATTTCCTACATAAGTCTCTTACCCTGTTTCCATTTTGGAAAGCAGAATCAGTGCCTCTTTTTATTAAATCCCAGTGTCACAAAAGTTGAAAATAACAGTACCATCATAGCAGGCCAGATTCTCATGAAAATCTGATTTTAAATAAGATTTATGTCTTTTATTGCAAACCAAAGACTCAATAAAATGATCTATCCACTATTAATAGTGCACTCTTTTGTAGACCATTCAAAACATTTAGCAATTATTTGAAAAACATATTTTAAAAAAACAAAACTTTACTTTTACTTTTCTGAGTAAAAATGCCATGATTCAGATGATTAGTGAAATCTCATTTCTGTCATTCTCAAGATATGTTATAATTCCTACAGCTGATTAGGATGGATAATCTATCTAGCTATATCTATCTAAATATCCATCCATCCATCTATTCATATATCTATATATAGATAGCACTGATGATGTTATTAGCACCGATGATGTTACCTAGTTAGGGTAATGAAATGTCTGCAAGAAAACAAGCAAGCTCAGAGAGCACCAAGGACCCCACATATATCTATATCTATCATCATCACCATCATCATCTATTATCATCTTTTATCTACCTCATCTTGAATTAATCCATTGCAGGATTGAAGATTACATATGCACCGTAATCTATATGCTGGTCAAAAGCAGTTTGTATAAATGTTTTCCAACCTTTCAATCTAAAGCTAAAAGAGGATAACTGGCCCAAAGCTTTCAACTTTAGCGTTTGAACCCGAGTCTTCTGCTGCTAATCCAGCATTTTAACTGCTACACCACATTAAATCAGATTTTGGTCTAGCCTTTACCACCCAGGACTGAACTAATGGTTCTACAGATGTTGCTGAATTACAACTTTCATGGCTTCAAGCATAATAGTCTACAATGGGGGACAGACAGTGAGATTCGCAGTTTAAGACTTTAGAGGGTCACGGATTCCACACTTTGGATCTCCACTGAGATCTATTAGTATCTTATGACATCAAAAAACTGGAGGACACTATAAAGTACTTACTTGGAGAACTGGTTCTATGGGTGTATGGATTTGGATAAGGGGCAGGACGGTGATTTCTTAACGATGAATACCTTTCACAACTGTGAGCAGGAGAGAGCGACAGAGATGTGCCAAATTGAGAATGAGGACTGGCAGGAGGACAAAGAGTCCCTGTTCCAGGAATTAGCCAACCACCTACTGTAAAAATATGAATAATATCATTTCACCAATATTTAGCAGGATTATTTGTCCAAGATGTCCAACACGTCAATCCTGGAATGTCAAACCTATTTTTAACTCACATTGAAACAATAAAAATGGATTTCAAGCTCTTCTTGTCTCCCCCAGTAATTTGTGGCTATAAATAGCTTTGTTGTGGTGCCATTACGGTGTATTTACCCATCTCTGCTGATCGATGGTGTGCCATAAGTGAAACACTGTGACAATGGCATTCCTACACATTAAAGCAAGAAAACTCAAAACGAAAGTACCATCAGGAATAACCTCAAGTCATGAACGTAAGATTTTTATAACCTCACATCGCTCATATGTATATCTCTCTCTCAGCTATATCCTAATCTGGGAGGTGATCAGAAGAAACTATTAAACTTAATCTTTTGTATCTGATAGCTTTGAAAGAAGCAAAATATCCTAGTAAACATATATTTGAATAAATGGAAGTCATGGGTCTCTATGGAGAGAAGGGTGAGAGAATGACAATGTGTGACACTATGGAAACCATCTAAGTTACATTCTGTGCGGAACTTTACTATGTTGGTATGAAAGGTGGGAATTGAGCCTCTAATGTCAGACTATATCTTCTGTCGTTTATTACATCATTGTGATTACAGGGAAGATTTTCAGAGAGCAGCACAATAATTCTGGATACTCAGATTGTGAAACTTAGACAAAGGGAAGGGTTCTGCTAATATTTATAATTAACCTAATCAAGCTTCTGATCCTCTTTAAAACTTTGTGCTGTCTCAAAGATTATTGAACTCTGCCTGAAAAACATCAGTGAGATTTCAGTGGGGAGATTCCAGACTTTGCATGGATTGATACATTTGACCAGTTGATTGATACATTTGAACAAATGAAACAGATTGTAAATACCAAATTACACCAGCTTTTTTCTTATCCCACTTAATTTCAATAGGAGAGACACAGAAAACGATCTTGTTCTATGATTAATATTTTAGGTGCTCTAAGGAAATAGCTTTTCTACATTTTTAAGTATAAAATCCTATTTTTTGAAATGCACATGAGGAAAACAGCAGAGGGCAAGTTTCTACAATTCCAAGTCATACTTTTAGTCCACATTACGTGGTATTTTCAACACTGGTTAGTGGTGGTTTTCCCTAGTTAGCAGGAATTTTTCTAATTCTACTTGAAACTGACAGTAATTGAACCAGGGACCTGCTGCACTCAAAGTATACATTCAACTACTGTGTTATGAATCCATTCAAAATCAGAATACATTTCACTGCTTAATCATCTGATATCCTTAAACAGTGCTTCTCAACTTTTGGCAACTTCAAGCTATGTGTTGACTGGGGAATTCTGGGAATTAAAGTCCACCCAGTTTAACGTTGCCAAGGTTGAGAATCACTGCCCTAAAATATCTAGAGATCCAGGAATGCGGAATCTCCCAAAGTAAAACACATTCCTTCGTCTCTGATAATTTTTTCTTGGTTCTCAATGTTCAGTAAGAGAAATAAGTCAAGAACATTACAATATTTACAGTCTCTGGTATCCGGATGTAAAATTATAATACCACTTCTCAGGCTGAAGTATATTGCAATACCTTTTTTTTTTTTAAAAAGACAGCCTTCTAAAAGATACAAATTGTTGGCGAAGATTATATTTTATGAAATATATATTCATGCATTTTATATTCATGAATAATGTCCTTAACTACATAACAGTATAGAACTGATACTGGAACAAAATTGCTTTGAGAATTTTCCATATGGTAATGGTATAATAAAAATATAACTTTCAGAATAGAGTTTAGACATACATTGTGAATATTGTGATTGCTGACTGTCTCCCACTTCATCCATCATGTCTTTGTGATCACTTCTGTCAAAGAATCACAATTTGTTAGCAAAAATATTAAACAGCCTAATGAAATGCAGTCTGTAAATGCAATTAAAAGCAAACGATAGCTCTCACCTTTCTTTTGCATCAAGGAAAGCTTTTGCAAAAGGGTTATATTTTATCTTTAATGCTGTTATCTACAAAAAATGAAGAAAATATTTTAAATTCAAATGTAATTTTAATTATTTTATTGTTAATTGAAAAGATAATTCAGCAACATTACTGCTAATTCCACTAAGGTTTTTGCAATTAATTCTGGTGGGAAAAAGCCCAGAATGAAATTATTAAGACTGCAAGAGCAGGCTTTGAAATCCTCTACAATGTCCCCTCTTTGCCTTAGTAAGATGCCTGGTTTTATTATCCTATTAAGGAAGTACATAAAAGGGACGTAGAGTAGAGGGAGGATACACTAAAAACAGTTATAAAAAGTGTCAGGTTCCGGGTAAAAAGAGAGGATAATATATTGGAAGAACAAATGATTATTTTATTAAGAAATGAGCTATTGTTTCAGCATGGAGAATTTAAATGCAAAGGATATATATCATAGTTTTGCCCATTATTCAATGAAATATAGACCCACCCTAAAACCTTTGAAACAATTATGTATAAACAATTAACAGAAGATAAACCACTTGATCTTGCTAGACTTTAGCATTCTGTACATTAATATGATTTTTAAAAATTAGTTGGTAATCATTAGCACGTAACAAATTTAGCATAAGCCAACCTCAATACAATTCATCATATAGGCTTCAACATGGAAGTTGTGTTTACAGACGAGAACTTTATTTCTCTCTCTGGAGGACCTAAACATTCATTCAGAATCTATAGCATAATGACTTACTGTATAATCAATGCTGAACTCTCTATGTGTTTTGACGAAATTAAAGTGAGCAGTAATAAATATTAGAAGCTAATGCAGACACAAAACAGCAGATAGAAAAAAAATCAATGGTTATTATTTTTATAGGAGGGTCACAACATAACAAAGAATAAGAGTTCAATAAGTGTATCTATGGTAGATCTCCTATTACTTCATTGATATTTATATATTAGATGATTAGGTCAATTCAGTTGTATATTTAAAAATGTAGGTTTTAAACAATCTTTCAGTTTGTATATTATGATAAATTGCTTAGTGCTGTCAATAATCAAGGCTGTTTGGATTCAAAGTATTTTTTTTAATGATTTGCAAGATTACAGCTATTTTCTACATTAAATAATGATAACATGTATTGAGAATCAATACACCTTCATTATCTTTTCATCAGACTCATTGAATAAGCCCATTATGTCTTAGATCCTGGTCCTGTATAAATCTCCTTGGAAATCAATTCCATATAACCCAGTGGTGTTAGGTTGCAATTAAAGTGTGCTTAGTAATATAAACAAAATAAAGAGGTGATTACTGATAAAGTCTTGCGGTTAACTGAAACATTATCCAAACAAGCAAAAATATCAGAAGACTTCTTTCTTTCTTTTTTTTTTACTCAAAGAGCAGGATGCTTTTCATTGAAAATATCACTTGATATTCTCCTGCAAGTATAACAAGAGTAGTTGTTTTTTTTAATGGCCAAAATAAACCAGTAACATGGAATTCTATCTACCTTACTTCATTGCTAAATTCTTTTTATGCTTAAGACATTTCTCCTACTTTCCAGCAATTCCATTTCTTTAAGTACTCACTGGAAGTGAACAATTACTGCATCTCCTTTGTAGCATCTTTTAAAATTCTTGTAAACAGTCAGCATACCCCTAATTTTAACATCCCCCTTCTCACTCCATGTCCCTTTACTACTTTGAAGGAGAGCAATCCATGCAGGCTCTTCCACACTTTATGCCTACCTCTTCGTTCTGGTAAGCAGTCACAGCTATAAACTGTGTCTCTGGGAAGGAATGGCTGGTGATCATTCGCTGAGGGCCACCAACCCTCACTATGTGAATCCTAGGCTCATACTTGTGCAAGGAGTTCAACATGATCTGTTGGTGTAAAGAACAACAGAAACAAGCATTGAAAGAGTGATAAACACCATTCTGAGACTGCAACATCAACTATAGCAATGATTTTTGCTTTTTAATAAGAACAAATTTGCTGACTTAAATCTAAAAAAAAAAAGTAAGAGTCCAGACCTCAGTGGCTATTTTACCTTTTGTCTTTCCAGATGAACAATCAAAACAGGAACATTATATCTACGCTTACTTTTCAATTTTATCCAAGGTAGGAAAGCAACATTAATAGTTTTGAAATAAACTAAGATACTAAATCATTTAAAATTGATTTGTTATCTTGAATTATTTCAAAACTGATAACTACATTTTGCCCAACTCTAATTAAATGTTTATAATTTAATTTTCATCTTTCATTATTGAGGGAGGAATGAAAGAGTTCCATGCAGAGAGTTTTATTCATTTCTCAGAAAGCAAGTTGTTATCTACACATAACCAATATTACCCAATAAAAGGTACCACTGCAAGATTTTATAAACTAACCATAGTACAAAATACCCATAAAACTGATCCATTTTTGTGTGCGCAGACAGCTTAAGTAATATATTTTCCTAGTAAATTAAGGGGAAACTTCTTTCTTTAGCTGGGTTCCTTAATGACTGTCATAGCATAACTGCAAAAACATTCACTCAATAAAGGAAATATTAGCTTCGGAATCTCATCAGAACCAAAGACTTTTTAATAACAATAACAAAATATAACCAACCAAGGCCCTTTGGGATCGTGTTTAGTGCCTATCACACCCTATAGGATTCTTTTTAAAGATTTTTTTTATCCTGCATTTATTATTTTTATAAGAAACTGAAGGCAGCAAACACACTTAATAATCTTTCCTCTCCTATTTTCCCCCATAGCAACCTTGTGAAGTGAATTGGGCTGAGACAAAGTGACTGGCCTTAACTTATCTCATTTTTTTTCTTTTATAAGAAATTTAAACTACTAAAATGCATAATCAGCTGCTGCTAATAACAATAATAATAATTGGAGAACAATAATATGTAATTTTGGTTAAAGAGGAGGGAATGGTTCCTCTGTAATTAAAACTACAGCTTTTAACTTTGTTTTTTAACTAGTACAGTACATGGCATATTCATGCCCACTACTGAAACAAACATCATACAGGTTACTAGTTAGGCATCTCATTTTACTATCAGATTTAACAATTTCGCTAATACGGTATATATTATGGTATCAGAAATACTGTTAAGAACCAGGCTGAAAATGTACATTTGTACTACAATATACAACTAAACCTTTCCAATATCAGTGATCAGCATGCTACTAAGTGACTTATTGCCATATTACCCCCAAGCTCTTAGTAAACTGGCCTCGGATTATCACTTTGGTTACTCTTTATGTGGCTTGCAAATATGCTGAGAAAGGTGCATGTCACACATCACTTTCCCCAAATTGTCTTTATACTTATCTTGGGATAATACTCTAGGTCTAAGCATGTTGACCCATCCAGAATGTTGACAGAAATATGCAGCACCAGATTTTGGCACCCAGCCATTGCATCCATTTTCTGCATTAATATTAAAACTTTGTAGGAAAACGCTACAGAAGTTTCCTCTGCGACTAATTTTGTTCTATAAAAATACAAGTTAAATAGAACATCCCTCCAGTCCAGAACAGGAGACAATTTTGTTAAAATATTTTGGAGCCATGCCTCTTGTTCTTATGGAGTGCCCAAGAAAATTTGTGCTGTATGATCTTGTTTTGCATTATACTGCCACACAGATCCCTCTAATCTAAAATTTAATTTGATAGTAATTAGGGTAAGATATTAACAGTTCCAGGATTCAGGAGTGGCGCAAGATATTAGGTTGCTCAAAAAAAAAATATTATAGATTTCCATGAAAAATCATAAACAAAATAATTACAAATCATTGGTTTTAAATACAATGAATTGCTGAGGGCAGGCTATTTCACTCTTCTTAATTATAGGTAAAATACCAAGTGGTTTCCAGGTATCTGCCTCCAAATTGGTTAAATCAGGATATACTCCAATTTTCCTTACAAATCACTGTTCTGTTGTTTTAGGATAAAATGATAAGGTGGTTTTTTTTTAAATATGTGTAAGTGCATTTACAAAAGTGAGTTTTGTAGATGCCAATTCTCTGGGTCCCAAACATACAAATAGCTGAGACTGTGTTTCATTCTAAGATATAGATACAGATATAGATATAGATACAAACACACATTGCCAGTACATTATCTTTTGACACCCCTTCTCCAAATTCTTATTGTTCATTGTTGCTGCATGCTGTTTAAGTTTCTAACACACCAGAATCCAGGTTTTAAATGTTCTTAAAATTGTACTTTATCTCAAAAATCGAGCAACACAGTTTAAGTAACACAAACAGAAGCTTAAGAACATTTAAAGCTTTCTTGGATGACAATTCACTTCAACAGTCAATTCAATATCATATACTGACCAATGAATAATACTTAACACCTCTGATGAACATACTTGTTTATGGTTTATGCCATACTAAAATATGTTCAATGTCTCATTTTTTTTCAAACTTGTAATACTAGCTTTGGATTTCTTTTTCTGCTTAACCAGACAGCATTTACCCTCTTGCAAATTGTGCATGCACATATCTGTAAGCATGAATGTATATTGGAGTTCCAGGTGACAATATAGCAATCAATTTCAGATCCATAGCACTGTATGCAAAGCACTGGCCTTTCAGGCAAGTACCCAGATATGACAAATTTACAAGTGTGTCTATCAATTCAGGCTGCAGGACACAGGACACAGGAACAAAACACATTTCTCCGAATCTGTTTTAGGCCACACATCACATTACCCAGAATAAAGCAGCTAAACTCGGTTTCCCAGGATGCTTCTAGGATGCTTTCCCTTGCAAGGCTGGGAAGGGGACACTCTGAAAGTGGCCAACAGAGTTAACAAGACCGCAAGGAGGGAGTTCTGTAAAGTATTTTCCAGATTCCTAAACTGAAATAAGTATAAAAGACGGCTGAAGCCTTAATAATGGCTATCTAAAAGGCAACTTTCCCAAACCCACAGGACTAGCATCAAAGGTGTGTTCAGAAGGCGCTTATGTGCACTACACATTCGACTTTCGTTTCTTCTGCAGCAACCTAATCCTACGGAGGGCACTGGACGTGCGGCCCTCTCCCCAAAGCACCTTGCACCTTCTCTGCCCCCAGCCCGCGATTTTTTTTGGGGTGGTGCCCACTCCTGCCCGCAGGAATACTTCACTTCCACGCGCGCTCCCTCCTCACCTGGCCTCCCCCGTTGAGCTTATTGGTGAGCTTGACCTTGCTGAAGGACACAGGCGCCTTCATCCAATGGGCGCCGAAGTTGGGCGAATCCGGGTGGATGTAGACGCAGCTCGGGGCCTGCGGCTCAGGCTTGCCGCCCGGCACCCATTCACCGTTTACGTACTTCCAGCGGTGATTGTCTGCAGCCACAAAGTCCAGCAGGAAGGAGTACATGGCGTTGGGGTCGAGTCCGGACACGCTGGCCTTCAACACGGGGAACATTCGCCTGCAGAGAGGAGACGCAAGGAACGAGGAGAGGCGGGAGAAGACACCGGCGGCGCGGCCTCTCGGGCCAGGCCTAGGCGGCTGACGTCGAAGGCCTTTTCTGCCCAAAAGACAGAACCTCCGCCGCCCCGAGTCGAGGAGGCCTCGCCGTGCCTTCGATGCTCTCTGGAATCCAACGTAAAGGAAAACCCGCTTCAGTTTACAGTCCGCTTTGCGGCTGCTTTCAAGCTACCGGTACATAGGAGCGCAGGCGATGGACTCCTTGGGTTGGATTCCCAAATGAACGCGCATCGGGAGGACCCGGCGGTTAGTTATATTTATAAACGGGGAGGGGATGGTCATCTCACTCTTTAAAAAGAGGCCTTTGAAATCCGTGGATCATAACTGGTGAATAACAATAATTTGGAAGGCGGCTCTTCCCTGGCCAAATGACAAGTGGGGGTGTCTTATTATGGATTCTATCTTTTTGGCTCTTAAAAATAAGCAGTTTTAGGGATGAGATGCAAATGCTGAAAATGGTACCCCTATAGGGTATGGCCACCAAAGCCCCTCTTTGTTCTCAGGTTGTGGAAGAAAATTCCGATTAAGTCATTTTGAGGGATGCACTTTGATCCTCCCTTTGATTTGGGAGAGTCCTCTCCACTTTGGGGAAATTCACTTGCATATTAGAGGCACAGGTTCACAGACTTATACTACAAAAAGGGAGAATTTGGGTTATAGCTTCCTTTCTTTTTTTTTTAGTAGTCTACCATTTGTTGTGATTGCAAGCTTTCATAAACAGGCTAGAAGGCCCACAGAATTTTTTTTAAATGGAGGCATCATCGCAGTTCAAATTAGTCATGGAATGGAAGTTAATCTTCAAAAAAGACTGATGGGAAAAATGTTTAGAGCTGAAATTCTACTGACACCACAATAAAATCCTGTACCCCACTAGAAAAACTAGCGTTGCTGCATTCGCATGAGGAAGGTCTCATATCTTGAATGGAAACTCAGGCTGCGGTCCTCCTGCTTTACAAATTTACTGGACAGGATTGCGTAGGTTAAGGGCTACAAGAGAGGAGGAAGGGGAAGGGAATAAAGAAGACTGAGAGGCTGCAGGATGACTAGTGGACAGAATGTAGAAGAAACCGAGAAGGGGTGCCAATGGTGGAGGGACAAAAGGGAGACATTAAGAGGGTATGTCCCAAGAAAAGAATGGGAAAGATCACTGAGGGAATTTCCTCTATTAGCTACTATAAGCAATTGGGAGCAGAAGGCTTCCGATGCCTTTGGGTGACTGATTTCCTGAAGTCCAGAGCAACAATTGACTGAACACAGGAGAAAGCAAAGCGGGAAGGGGGAAAGTATCCCTCGGAAGCAACCTGAAAGCATCAATACATTTCTGTCTTTCTCTTTCCTCCTACCTGCCATTTTTGGTGACAATCATCTCGTTGGTGAGTTCTTTGAAGCGCAACCACAGTTCGCTTTCCTCCAGAGTGACTCGTAGCTCCCTCTCGGTAGGATCCCCCTTTTCTCTGCCAGCCTGTAGCTCGTTCTCCACAGCGCTCAGAAGATGATCCACTTGATATTGCAGACTCTTTCCCGAGCTGTCCGTGGTTGGAGAACCCATCTTACTGCCCACCCACCAATCCTCCTTTAATACCAAGATCCTTCTCCAGTCTTTTGGTAATCAGAAGCTCTCCCCCTTGGAAAAATGGTCAGAGGAAGCCCCACAACAAGCTGTAGTGAGGGAGGTCAAAAGCACCCTAAAAGTAGATGGTGGGGCGCGGTACAGGTCTGCAGTTTGGGGGCAGAAGGGTTAATTCCACTTGACCTCTCTGGTCCACGCCACTTGAAATGAAACTAGTTAAACGGGGGAGCAATTAAGCCCCTGGTATAAATATCCTTGTGACATCACAACGCCAGTAGGGGGCTCACCTGATTGGAGGACAGTCTCTTTGATGTGCCTGTCCCGCCCACCTGATTGGCTCCCTGCGGCCATATCAGAACGGAGCCCAGGGAAAGCCTGTGATGTTAATTGCAGCCAGTGGGATTAAACGCAGCTATTTTATGTAAATCTGCCTCCAAATGTTTGCACCTCTATCAAAGCCGTTTCAGCAGCCAGAGAAGGAAATAGCCCAGGTCACTAAGAGAGCCATAACCGGTAGTCGCTCCGCATTCCCTTTGCTTATTCCCCATCTAAAGATGTGTCTTACTACTCCTGCAAAGAGCAGGATGGTTTGGATCAAATCCTTGTGGGTAGGGGTATATCACGAGAATGTTAATAGCTATGGATCCATCACCCCAAACTTTGGTCTCCAGTAACCGGATCTTATAAGCTCACCTATTTACATATCAAGGTTGTTCAGATCAATGGGACTTTTATGTAAAATGAGATGCAACTGTGGCATGAGCAAAAATGGTTGTTTACTGCCAACAATCCGCTGTAAACGTGCTGTCCATTTACCAAAGGAGACCAAGTGAGGAATACTTTATGTCCAATTTTTGAGAACCTTTTAATGATGTATTAATGGGAATCCTCACATTTTAAATGTGTAAGGGTGAGATATTTGTGGTCCCTTTAGTGCTAAAACCGTAATGACATTTAAAAAAAACTGGAACTGTGAAAGATTCTTCTCTTTCCATAATATAAAAACACCTCCCTCTTCGAAAGAACTGTAATTATAAATAAATTAAACCTGGTTTTAAAAACCAAGTACAAATATATGGAGAGAGTGAGAAAGGGATGATACAGTAGGCTCCAATTTTGAAAGAAAAATTAGCTATCAGTTAATCTCTGTAAATATATAGTTGAGTGATATGTTCCAGCTAAGCAGAGTTTTGCAGCTTTATGGATGTGGATATTGGATAGGCCTACATCTCAACACTTTCTAGTTTTTACAGGGGACTTAATCAAGATTAAGATTACTGCCTCCAACATTCTTTTCCTTGTTTTGTACTCTGAAACAGATTGGGCAATAACTAAGATATGTGTGCACTCCACAACTGTAATAAATAATTGCTGTAAGTTGAATAACTTCGAAGTGTGCTCTGAACTTCAAGTCTGTATGATGGGCAACAGGGCAAGAAAGTTGACAGAGCCTTAAGATCAAGGAGATATGTCAATATCTTTTTAATTATTTCAACACGTAGCATGTAAACGTGCTCTTGCTGCATATAATTTAACTTATGCTGGAAAGTGTAAGGAATCCAACATAAATCTGAAGTAAAGGATGGAAGGTTGTGGAGTTGATGCTAGCACCTGAAATCCAAGCTGTTTAGAGACATTTCAGTCAGCTAACTCAGATAAAGGATAGGGACAATCTTACAGATCTTGATAGATAACTTTACTCTAATGTCCTGGAGGATATAATGTTATGGTAATTTCAGTCCTTTTTCAGGAAAAATGGAATTAGTAAGGTTTGGGAACTCTCTTTTGAGGTGTCATATGGTTCTGTCTCATTTCATATGCTTTTAACAACTATATAAGGCACAAAAAGATAGATATTACAATCTATTTAATCACAATCTATTTAAAAACATAAGAAGTGAATTGGTAATCAGGCCAACACTCTATGTCTTACTGTTGTAAACAAGATGCATTAAGGAAAAGCACAGACTTGGGGAAAAGAGTGATATTTCTCCTCCACTTTTGCTCTTTTAGCAGCTGGTGTTCAAGGTTGTCTGCCTGTGAATCCAAGGGCTAGAAAACAGACATCAATACTTCCTTTGCAGTTGTCCAGTTCCTTTTTAAAACTCTCCTAACTGGTGGCCATCACCACATCTGATGACAGCAAATTCCACGGGGTCATCTATGCTTTGCGTAATCCCAGGGAGGCTGCGGGCTTTCTGAACAGATGTCCAGAAGCAAATTGGGAATGGAGGAGAGCAAACAAGCTGCAGTTTCATCCAAGTAAAATGGAGATGCTTGGGTGTGAAAATGGAGTAATCAGAATGGGTGCCTTTGAAGATGATCAGAAACTTCAGCTAGTGCTAAGTGTGGTTGCCCAAATGCTTACGGGTGCTAAGCATTAAGACCTGCCACTCTGGTATTATATCAGTTGTGCAACCTACATCTTTGTTTCCATGCCTATTTCACAGCCATTTTTTTTGGTCTTTTTAAAGGTATTACAATTTAAAATCTCATAATTGCTCACACACATTTAAGTTTTCCCGAAACTGATCAGTAAGTACATTCAGACTGGTGGGATGTGAAAGAAGGATTTATTAGAGATGGGCCACTTTTGGGAACTTCCTTCTGAGAATTATGTCTAGACATTGCTGTTAGTGCTACAGTTTCAGAAATGCCTCTGGCAATATTTGATTGGATGTTATTTTAATTTTCCCTTTTTAGTTTCAGAATGTTTTAACTCTTAGGCTTATGTAAATAATGATATATTTTATGTGGTTCTCCAAGTTATCAGAATTTTAAATTGTCTGGTTTTTCCATTGGCCTTATGTATTATATCTTGATATTCCTTATTACTCATTACTGAGTTATTTTGCAAAAACTCAAACAATGGCATAAAGACCTTGTCTGTAAAACTGATCATCCCAGAAAGAAAGAATTGAGCTGTTGTATATTGTTTTTTAAAGAGTTCACATGGTCGAAAGAAGAGTGAGCTACATAGGATAGGAGAACAAGAGCCCCGATCATATATTTACTGGAAAAATCCTGTCCTCAGTGGAACTTAACTCCAGAATGAACTTAGAGATGGGAGAATTAGCAAGGTTACAATGCTAAGCAGGTCTCCTCTCTGGAATGAAGTGGCCTCTGTGCCAGAAAGCTGGCCTCAAAATAAGAGCAGCCCATCCATCGATGGTCTTTAGGATAATCATTTTAGAAGATGCTGAGAAGGCCGACCTATTGCGTGGCGTTTGAACTGGGAGTCGCTTCTGTTTTGGTCCGACGCTGCTCCCGTTTAACGAGACCTTGATTGTTCTTCCAGAAGCCCATGCAAACCATTTCCTGTCCATTGTCACCTCTCCCACCACCACCCCGCCCCCCCCGCGCCCGACCTAATCCTCCTTCTGGTCAGAGGTTCCCACCGCAAGGTAATAAAGTCGCCCCGACTAAGAACCGAAACGGCGGCGGCGGCGGCGGCGATCCGACAGTTTCCCCCGGATTCCTCTTTTGGGACTGCTGCGGCTAAAACTAAGCCTCGGCTTCGGAGGACGCCCAATCGTCCTCCGAAGTTAACTTTTATTTTCGATAAAGAATCCCTAGGGTTGCTTTTGTGGTTGTACACCCGAGTTCGCGCGACACACAAATCAGCCCACCTTGTTCCCACGTTCATCTTTTAGGCCCGCTTGTAGGGTGAGCGTGAAACAGTTCGTCTTTCAGATGACTGGCTTGAATAAATCACAGCCGGCGAACTTAGGAAGTCACGGGAACACCGTCTCAGAGCAGTTGTGTGTTTGTAGCTATTGTCGTGAATATCATATAGGTGCACGTCACGATGTTTTTACCAAGGGAAGCGCTAAGGAGTTTCTTATCTAGCCTATCCCGGCGAACAACAGAAGTCTAGACGGGTCTATTCTGACCTAAGCTCTGTTGATTTCAGAGGAACCTATTCCTAAAGAAGACAGGTAAAAGATTCCCACTTAAATTTATCATCAAAAAGACTTCGCGATTGCTTGGGAGAGGTCACTATAAGCCGTACTTCACGCTTGATAAGCGCTTCTGCATTTCTCTTACAACGCCTAAAAGGTCGCACGCTCTCAATCTTCCCAACGGAACAAACTGAGACCGATCTCATTTTTCTAGCAAAGGAAAATGAGAGTTAGCGACTGTTAGGAAAAATATGAACCTGTTTAAAATTTAAAAATCCCTGGGAGGGGGGTGGGGTGTCACACTGTAACAGCCCTAGGCATGGTTAACCATCTCCCTCCTTCCGGTGTGTGTCCCCCGCCCCGCCCCAATCACAAGTCTTTTCCCAAGAATTCTTTTCACGTAGGATGAAAGAGTGGGAGGTGGGTGTTTCCTCAACAATTTTGAGGAGGAGAGACTTAACAGTCTTCTTAAATAACCCCCAACAGTCTGGTTCCTCATTGTCTTAGCTCAACGTTCCGCTGAATTCAGTGGCGGATCTCTGCAACACCTTAAGCCAAGCCGCGTTCGGATGCAGCAGCCTGTTTTGCGAATCCAGCCAGAACGGTTACTAAAACGTAGCTTTGGGTGGTGTAAGAATCCAGACGTAGCATCTCTGAGGAAGCACACGACAGCCCCGACGGCTTTAGCCACTCAATGCGGATTCCTTTGGTTTTGTTCATGCCATATGAGTGGCTAATGTAGTCACGACTGAAATCCAGTTTTCAGTCATGCCTTTACCACAGTAAATGGGTGCACGCTATCCGTGGGCTCAGATGGGCTCGACTCGTTTGCCCACTGCCCCTCCAACCAAGGTGGGGTGCAAAGGTCGCCCACGCGTGCTGGGGACAAGGCAGCTCCTCGGAAGAAAGTAACGTGCTTTCCATCAGCATCCCCTCTGGATGCTTTCAAACACAGCTTCCATAATCCACCAGTGCTGCGGATCTCTGGCGGGCTGGGAATTAGGAGCTACAACTTCTAAAGAGCGCCGCCAGGTTGGGAAAGCTGCTTTCTAAATCACTGGGGTTTTCATCCAAAAACTTTTCGTCCAAAAGGCGACGGTTGTTGAGAAAGTGGGGGTAGACGAAGGGAGGGAGGGAGCCCGAACTGGTGTAAATGCCCCCATTTGCCCATCCTTGTCCCATCTTTCCTAAGCTTCAGGGAGCACGGGCAACACGGGTGTGCTAATTTGGAGGGCGCCAGATTGCCGAACTACCACTTGTCTGTCCCCACTTGAACCTAGCTCGGCCTTAAGGTCCGGAAACCGCTGCGGTGGATGAAGGTTGGCGCTGTCAGCCTTTTCTTCTCCTGGGTCCCTTATCGATTCTCAGGATTCGGCCGCCTGAAAGATCCTATGCCTGAAGCCTCCTCGCTCTGATCCAAAATGAAAACATCAACAAATGCCTCCGTACTATTTTACCCTTGTCGAAGCCTCTTTCCATCGAATGGTTTCCGAATGAAGTCTTTCATTCAGAGACTATCTGGTGGAAAGAGGCTTCCACAAGAGTAAAACACGCCTGTCGTCTCTTCCTCCACTGCGGGGCCGTTCTCTACCCGCAATTTCTTTCCTTCTTCTTCTTTTTTTTTTTGAAGATGGGAACCACATCAGCTCTTTTCCAGGTCTCTGGTAGTTCCCCGGTGCTCCAGGATTTTGAAAGATGTGGTTCAGTGGTTCTCTAAAGGACCTCTGCCAGCTCCTTTAGAACTCTGGGATGTAATCCGTCAAGTCCCGGTGATTTATATTCATCGAGATCAGACAGGTGTTCTCTTACCATTTTTTTTTTGCTTACTTAAACTCTTATTTCTAGTCTATATGTTTTTGGTAGGTTGGGCTTATCCAAGAAGCCAGGACACGGACCAGGCTTCGAGAGGGACTCCGGGAGATCGTAGGGCAGAAATCTAGCTCCTCACGCCCAAAATATACTACTGGACACTCAATTCAGCACTCGTTGTGAGTGGGTCCTTCCTCAAGGTCTTTTCACTGGGACCATTTACACTGAGTTTAAAGTTCGGAGTGTGTGCTAGGGAGACAGGAGAATAAATATATTTATTTATATATAAATACTGTAGAAGGTCAATTTCTCAGCAGAGCAATACTTAACACTGCTAACCATGGGAACTTGCACTAAGGACTCCGATTCTGCCTACGCTGACTCTTGAAAGTCGAGCGCGGAAATGCAACGGGCGCCTTTCTTCTGAATAAAGAAGATCCGGCAGTAAAATCCCTGCCGGGCTCAGATTTTTCCCGCCTTCGCCTCTGACGTCCATCTTTACTACCGCAGTCCTACCGCTCTAAGAAAACAGGGGCGAGTCTAGCGTCTCCGTTGCCTTTAATTTAGATTTCCAGGGGGTTAGCGTCGCGGATCTCTAGATCCTCTTTAACTAAGCTAGATAAATCGCGATTGCTAAAACGGTGGAAAGCGAATGGGAATCAATTGAGATTAGTCCTAGGACTACCGTGCTGGTTGAAACTAAGATAAATCATCACATTTATCTTCTATAAAATGGGCTCAGGACTCCGTGCGCTTTAACTAGCTTCTTCAGCTTAGGAGGTACAGCTACATACAGCTTACCGTCGTCCCCATCCAGCACCAGTACACCTGCACGCAGATGCACCCTTGAAGGACATCAGATTTGGGAAAGATGGTTTAAATCTTCAGCTCGGTGTTTCTCAACCTTAATCAACTTTAAGATGTGTGGATGCTGGTTGGGGAATTCTGGAAGTTGAAGTCCACACATCTTAAAAGCTGCCAAGGTTGAGAAACATTAATGTAGCTCTTTCTAGAAGTAGGTTTAAAGTTTGTTTTTTTCTCTTCCAGCATTAAGTTCAGTATAGCCCATTGATATTGCTTCCCTTGTCTTTTTTTTCTGACCGCACCGCTCACTACGGTTGTGGTGCTGTTTTATATTTTACATGGTAATTTCTCTACCTGAACCTCGGAGAAGTGTTTTGATTGCGATGGGCAGAAATAAGTTTAACAATCCAATAAACAAATAATACCGAGCAAACATAGCTGGAAAGGTAAATAAAATAGGGGAGAATGAGCTATTGGGTAGCTATGACCCTCACTCAACCTAGAACGGACCGAAAAATTTTCGGTCCGTTCTAGGTTGAGTGCGGGTCATAGTTACCCAATAGCTCTGCTCTGCTAACCCGTTGCCTCTATTGCCTTTCTTGGCAGACGACGTCCGGCTCTTGGCTTCTCTTCCACCAACAATGGAGAAAGCCGAACAGGTGCGAGACACCTGGAGGGTGTCCTTAGATGGTTCTGAATAAGGGAGGGAGGAACAAGACGACTTAAAAAGAGCCCTACAGAAATTGATCTGTCTCACTCGTGGATTGGAGACAATACGCAAACAACTTCACGGAGACGCTGCAATATCCACCACCACCAAGGAAGTTTGCGCCTACAAAACCGGATCCATCTCGCCCCAACAGTCAGTCAGTCAGATAAACGTTTCTGTTTATTGCAATTGAATCGTCTTCCTGGTTTGCATAGAAATGCAGCTTCCCGCAGTAGTCCTTCACCGGGCGGGCCGTAAACAGTTCCATCAATCTGAAAGGTGTAATTGGAGGGTCTTAACAGCATTATTTATTAACCCTTTTGATTTATTTATCGAATTTATGGAGCTTCCCATCTCACCAGAAGTGACTCTGAAATGCATGGCTCTATGGAAAAATAAAATCAACAAACGGGGAAAACGGCGGTAGATTAACCTCCCCTTGCAATTAAATTGCCATCTTTTGACTCGGAGTTTTCCCCAATTGCCAAATTTATTACGTTGTTGTTCCCGGGATTGAGGGCAAGGAAGGGACTAAACGCCATGGTTTCAAGGCAGATTTCATAGGAATGTTGCCAATGGTTACAACCGGACATAATTCATGATATTACATATGACACATGAGACCAACATCTCACGATTATTATACTTTTCCAGCACACTATCAAGATATGTAATACGCACTATCCGGATATGTAATTCCTCAGCAAGGCTGGCTGGGGAGTTTTAGGAGTTGAAGTTCACACGTCTTACAATTTCCAAGAGGAACCTGGAGTGAATGTTGAAGGTTTCCATAGGGTTGGCAAAACACCCCCGCAAAAAGCCCCATTTGATCCAGCACGGCTTTGGCTTTTCAATATTTGCCTCCCCCCCCCCCCGATTAATGTTCAACGGCAGACCAGAGACCCAAACTTTCCTTCCTTTGCCCCTCGTCGTAGAATACAGCGCTCGCTTTGTTAAATGGCACCGCCAAGAGCTTCCCTCCATAGCGTCAGAGCATTGAAGTCTGCGCCTGCGCATTTGGGTTCAGCTTCACAGAAAGGGACGAGAATTATAGAAGTTGCGTCGGAAGAGAAGTGAAAAAGTCCTGCCTTTTTTTTTTCTCACACACACACACCCCACCCCACCCCAAACACACACAGTCGCATCGGTTTTTAGGAGGAGAGTTCCCGCACTTTTCTGACCCTTTTCCCGGTGATTTTAATTGCCTTTCTATCCTCAGGAAAAGACAAGCAAAGTCCCCGCGCTTTTCTCATCTTTTAGCTGGAGCTATTGGGCCTGGCAGTTTTTAGCCAAAACGTTCCTTCAAGCCAGAGCTATAAAATTTTCTGACTTAGAGCAAAGCTTTCTACTTTATTCATTAAGCAGATTCTGGCTTCTCTTGATGGGTGGCTGTATCTGCAAAGGAGCTCCCAAAAAAATTGTGAATTGATGATTGATGTTATGTTTTCTGTCCTGATATTTAGGGAACTTTTTTTGCGAAGAATCTCTGCCTCCCAAGAGGGATTGCGTCCAACAAACATAAACTAAGCTTGTTTGATCTTCAAAGTAGTAGGAGGATTCCCTGGGACTTCTCAACCCCAAACAATGCAAACAAGGATGAATAAAGATGGGTCAGATGCTTTTTTAAAAGATACTTTTAAGATAGCTTTTAAGAAGGGATTGGGCAGCCACTTGTCTGAAAAGCTATAGGGTCTCCTGCTTGAGCATGGTGTTGGACTAGAAGACCTTCAAGGATCCTTCCAACTCTGTTATTCTGTTATTCTAGGACTTGTTTGACATTAGTAATCTCCCCATGGATACAATATGTACTAAAGGACAATCCATAAATATGTAAGGGTTATGTGTGTAGGCCAATAGGCACAGCTTTTTTGGAATAAGTGAAATGAGTGGTTGCTCTAATGACAAGAATTATGCCAAAAATCATTGCAGTAAGTATTAGGGAGAAAAAAAAGAGAAGTTGGGGGGGGGGGGAAACACATCAGTTCTCAGACTCAAAGGGGAAGAAAAGGGAAAACCATTTCCCCATTTTGCATGTTTTTCTGTAGAAATGAATGTTGCATGTTAAAACCTGGAGGTATCCTGGACAGGAATTTAAAAAGTGCTGCCCCGTTACGATTAATGATGGAAACCTCAAGCATGATTCATGCTGATTAATTTGCCAGTAGATATAGTTATATTTCTTTATTAACCTGTATGCCTGCATGACACCCAACACTCAGCAACTCTGGATAGATATCTATTATCAATCAATCAATCAATCAGTCAGTCAGTCAGTCAGTCATTTATCATCATTATCTCTCTCCAAGGGGCTGCATTAAAATATTATAAATCATTCTTTCTAAGTATTATTCCATCACGGTGCAGCACTTTTTGCAGAATTAGGTTACAAATTGAAGTCCAACATAAGGCCCCAAAAGTGAAATTTGATGCAGATAGGATCCTGAAGTACATATGCTTCAATAGGACTGCTTTGTCAAATGAATAATCCAAAATGATACAAATGTTTTTCATGAAATGAGGTTTATTTATTCCATTTTTTTCTTTGTCAAAACCTATTTTGAAATATGCTGATGCATTAAGATACCTACTTTATTGAATTTTCTAGATGCTTAAAACCAGGTTAAAAAATCCCAAAGGAGACATTTTCAAGCATAAAAGATATGTGACTGAAATTTGTTGGATTTTAAGGTAACTGCAGGGGACATTTCAAAATGGAAAATCTGGGGTTGGTTTGTTTCCATTCTGTGGAATGTTGTAATTTTCACTTACGGTATTTAAGCAATATAACTTCAGTCTACTGTGTCTTAGGCAGCTGAATTAACTCTGTATACAACCTAGATCAATCTTTTTCAATTAGGGTTCCGTGTAACCCTCGGAATCTGTGGGAGTCACTAGGGGTTCCACAAGAGAGCATTATTGAGAAAAGAATTGTTTTTGATAGATAGATTACATAGATTAACAGAGTTGGAAGGGATCTTGTAGGTCTTCTAGTCTAACCCCACCCCCGAGCAGGAGACCCTACACCATTTCTGACAAATGGCAGTCCAGTCTCTTCTTGAATTTTGCACACTATACAATGATAGTGCTTGTGAACTGTAGATATAATAATTCTTTATTTTATTATAAATTTTATAACTGTTTATTTATTTATCAAATTTGCATAGCTGCCTATCTCACAAAAATAGCTTTGGCTGACATACCACAATTGCCTTGGACCTAAATTTTATTTTCTCCTGTTAAAAAGATAGAGAAAGGCTAATCTAAGTTGAACACATAGATGTGTTGGTAAATACATATGCAGCAGATTACTGTGTTTTGTGTAGGTGTACTTGTCAAAACTGCAAGCTTTTTCAAGTACTTGAAACAGTAACATTAAATCTTACTGAAACTGGTTGAATGGCATTGGTTCAAAATCCAGCCCCTTCTGTTTAGTGCTCTGATGGCTCTTGGTGATTTTCCTTAGTCCCTCCCCTTTTCATCAAATCAGCTGGGATATAACCTTTGTTTTGTTTTTTGTTTTTTTTGCAAAATTTATTGAATTTCTGGGACATAATTTTAAAACTCCTGGGCTTTCTATTTTTGATACTTTCTGCCAAAGCTTTGGGTCACTGATGCTTTGCAAAACATTTGAAAGGGGAGAGAGAGGATAACAGGGTGGGGGAAGTGATTAAGAAGAATCTCTGACTCTTCACCTTTTGGCTGTCTCAAGTACTTGTCTGCCTGAAAGCTTAATACAATGCAATTAATGAACAACCATCCTCTACCCTTCCTGCCTTGTCTCATGACAAATGTGTTGGTAGTATGGCACTTTTTTTTAAAAAAAAAGGAATTGTATTTATGGAAGATGAAGAATTTAAAGAAAGTAGGGCAAAATACACATGAAATTATCTGAAAAAGTGTTAGCCTCCATTGCAAATGTCTACAAATGTTCATAAGTAGCAGAAATGACATCTGTCAAAATCTAGAGAAGCTAATGATGCTGTTTTGTTTTTTTTAATGTTTGCAATTATTGCTACTTCTGGAACAGAAAAAATAATATATAGGAATATGTAAGTATTTATTATGTAATTATTACTTTTTATCAACCTCCAATAACATTAAATGTTTTGCTATTGGAGCTACCGGTTCACTCGAACCGGCTGAATCCCACCTCTGTTGTCGACTTGCCCACTATAGAGATATCACATAGCTTCAGATAGCCATTCTCATCCTAGTCACCATAAGATTTTATTACTGCAAGGCTGTCCTTGGAAACCATTCACAGACTTCAATGAATTAGAATGCAGCAGCGTTGGCAGTGACAGTCATGCCTCAATATGCCAATATCACACCCTTGCTTCATGAGCTGCACTGATTGCCGCTATGTTTCTTGGGTGAAGCTGAAGGTGCCGGTCATCTCACATAAAGCTACATAGCATTAGGCCATACATTTGAGGGACCATCTATCTCTCATGCCCTGCTGTTAGGTGCTGGCAGAGTTGGTATGTTCAGAGTTCCTTTATCAAACAGGAGCATGAATCAGCAGTCAGGTAGCACCCGCCCTTCAGCATAGGATTTTCCCTGAAATCTATGTGGCTGCCATCATGATGTTTTTCTGTGTGGTTTTGAAGATCTGGTTATTCTCCCAGCCTTTGGATGGAGATGTATGGGGCACCTTGCAGGATAAGTTTTCTCTGTATAAAGCAGTCAAAGCCTATTGTGTTTCATTTTCTATTGTGTCTTTAAGGTTCATTACATGGCCAGCCACCCAGAATCAGTTTGTAGTCCAGCAGTGTCCGAACTGAATTAAATAAATAGGTCTGGCAGCAGGATTGAGTGTCTGGACTGAAAGCTACAGCATGCAGCCCACTGAATTAAGTCTCTCAGGTATACCAGTTACTTTAAAGTTGATGGGGTGGTATTTCTAGCAATTTTTAATGCTGAACTATAACTTCAACTTGGATATTAAGGAGCTACATCTGAAGCAAAGGAAAGTGGGAGTAAATCAGGTTTCTCTGCAATGCAGAAAAAAGGGAGTGAAAGAAGTAGCTGATGGTTTGCATCTTCCCACTGAGAATTCTTGCACTCGTGATTGTTTGATAGATAGATAGATAGATAGATAGATAGATAGATAGATAGATAGATAGATATAAATATATTTATTAAAGATTGCATAGTTTCTAATAAAATAGCTTTTTAAACTGTTTATAAAAAGGGAGTGATTTACAGCTTGCTAAATTTACACAGGATTGTAGGACAAGAACTTCCAAAGCACTCAAATATCCACATTTCATCCTAGCAGGAGTTCCTCTACCTAATTCCCAGCTATTTCCCTATTTTGCAGCACAGAGCATACACCCGAGGAGAAAGCCATTGTTCTCAGAGAATCCTAGGCATACCTTCAAATAGCGTTGTAAAATTTCAAAGATTACACTTCCATGCTTGTCTGAAAAGTGTACTGATTCAAGTTCTATTGATTAATAGAAAGTATTGCACAACATAAGTCATTTCTGGGCTGAAGACTGATTATTGTAACACACATACACCCACACATCTGCCTTGTACATTTCATTACTTTATGAAGATAGTATTTTCAAAGTAAAAGTGCATACAAATGCAAAGGATAGAATCTTCTTGTCATGGAGAAGGTCCAGCTGTCCTCCCCTCTTCTTTCTAACAAAGTATCCACCTATGTTTACCACAATGATGCATGCAGTTGGCTCTAAGGAGTTGTTGCTTTAAATACTGTGGACTTTATTAAGTATGCTGTTTTCAGTGACTTCAATGACGTTGACACTGGGACTTTACTGCTCCTGTACCACAGGTTTAAGCATTTTTATTTGGAAGTAGAGCATGGAGAAGCCTAGGAACTTAGGATCAAGAGAGCAACTTGGTTGCTCTTGGTTCTAAGTTCTTCCAGTTACAGATGATTTGTGAATACGCAAGTTGCACATTCCTTTCTGCAAGACCTACATGGGTGTGAAGAAGCTTAAGTCTAACTCTGATCTATGTCACACAACATTTCTCACTTCCTTCGTATCTGAACTCCAGCCATTTACACCCTTCTCTGCCTTTTAACAATCTGAGCTTAATCTTTATGAATGTTGCTGCAAGCATTTAATCATGTGCTCCAAAACATTTCTATCAACTTTAATATCATCTTTATTCTTCCAGACGTCGTGACCCAATTGTGCATATATTCCTTTGAATTACCCTTTGTTAGTTTTGATAAATGCGTTCGGTTGTAGCAACAATTTTTAATCAGCATTCCAAAAATGACTTCTCACTTGCTTTCCAAAGGGTGCCTCATTAATGTTAAGAACTTGAATAACACCCAGGAGGAAGTTGTCAGTTAAATTCTCTTATAATACTCTAAATCTCTCACATAAATAATTCATTATCATAGTGGGTAGTTGAAAGATTTCACTTCTAAGAACTTTTTCAAAGTGTGAGAACCCCAGAAGTCTATTCTCCCCACCCCCACCCCAATGTTTAACAACTTACTGTAGTAGAATGCAACCTTGGTGTGATAAAAGAGGAAAAGAATATATGCTGCTTCTAGAAATAGTATCTTTGCAATAGAAATTTTATCTTTGCAAATTTTAAAGTTAGCGATGTGCATTCCAGAGCTGGAAAATAACTCACAGCTTTTAAAGTACTGGATGATACTGCTGCTGCTGATTATGTTGATGCAATTTATCTACATGTGCTCTTTGCTAAATTTTTGTTTGGTGTATTGTTGTTCTACCATGGAGATTTGCATTAGATTTTTTAGTTAAATCACATTCACTACTCCTATCAATGTAAAGCAGAAGGTTGGAAAAAGTTTGCTTTTTGTCACCGTCTATGAAAATCATATGATTTTACAGCCATGCCTTTTGGGTTATTCTTTAGTGTCTTTGTCTACCAATATATTTCCATTGTCCTGCTACAAATGAAGCCAAAATGAACTTGGCTTCTGATTACTGGGTGGTAGAGAGGGAGGGGTGAGCGAAGTTTGGTACTCTTGGAACAGTGGCAACCTACCAAATTAGATGATGTGGAAACAGGAAAGTCAGGGACCAAAACAGGGAAAGTGAGGCTTTAATTACAGGAAACAGCCAGGAAGTTTTAAAGTACTTAACATACCCGGAGGGCAATATACTGCCAAACCTTCACACATCTCTAGGATCTAGGGATGGTTTCAGTTGTATTCTTGGGAAGGACTTCTTTTTCAAGGGCTACTTAAGACTTAAGAAATATTCATAAAGGGTAGTTTAAGAAAAGTAGGGTTCTTTTCCTACATCTATCAGTGCATAGTGCAAACAGATGGCACCAGTGTTGCTGTTGTTTTGGAAAAATAAACTCACAACAAACTCTGCTGCATAATAGTTAAAAGGCTTATTTGATGGAAAGATTATGCAAATGCAGATTGGGGAAAAAAAGCTGAGGGAGGAGAAAAGTCAACGGTCTGAAGTAGCTTTCTGGGAGAAGCTTTACTTTCACAAGGGTTTTAACCTTTAACAAATTTCTTATGTCATATTGCATGCTGTTTTATTGGTACTCCTATCTAGTAAATATCATTTGATGTGAGTCAAAAAATGGAGGAGTTGTGCAAAATGTTTATTATTCACGATTTTCTCTGAGAGAACCATTGAGTCAAAACTTCTGATTATTTGAATCATTGGCACATCATCCTGGGAGATTTGCATACATATTTTGATTAGACAGTTTGAATTAATATTCTGTAATACATCTGACCATCTTGGGTACGATATTCAAGATTCAGTATGAAAATTAAATTGTTACATAATCCAACAACAAAAACAAAAAACAACTTCATGATTGTACCTTCCAACAACACCAATTAGTTATAGCTGGAAAGGTAGTAATTTAATTGAACCAGAACAGCAGCTTGCTGTCTACAAATTTTAACTGGATTTTAATTTGGCCAAGAAGTCTAAGGAATGATACACACAATTATACTCAAATATAGCCATTTAGCTATATAAAACATCATTTTTCCTTTATTGGAAAATTGGGGTAGTAGGATTAAGTGACCAGAAAAGGGGGAAAAAACATTTAAATAGAATACTCAACTGAACATTAGCAACAAAGGGACGATAGTAGGTGAACAATAGTGGAGTAGATTATAAGTAATAAATGATGGAACACAGTCCCAATAGCAGCGGTTAAGACTCTTAAGTTAAAATATGTAATTTCTAAAACTTTCTAATTTTTTTTTACATATAATTTAACAAATATGTAATACTTTTCTAGGCTGAATTGCAGGCAGTGGGAATGAGGTCTCTTAGCCAAATGAGTAATTGTTCATTACATAATTTTAAATTGATTTATTTTGTTAAATAAAAATAATTTCTCTTTATTGTGTTCTTTATAATGCAGAAACAACAGAAGAATGGGGGGGGGGGGAATTCCCAGAGAGTAGATATTTCTTCCAGCCCAGTCATTAGACTTCATTCCCATTAACTAATCAAGAAAGCTTAGCTGGTTTCTTTGTAGCTGGGAGTTGATCTATTTATCTATAAAGTTTACAGATGAACAGATTGTGGTGGCAAGAGGAATTTAGATAATGACATGGAGCTTACATATTAATGCAAGTTCCAATACAGTACAATACAAACTCCAATATTGCCATGGTTAGATCTGTATGCGATGGGGATTATAGTATGCATGGCATTACATTGAAGAAGACTGGCATATGCCAGCATCAGAATTTTATAGTTCTCTGGGAAGCTGGACTGAAGTTAATTTAGAATCTTGAAACGGTAGCCAGGCAGAGAGAGGCAATTAGTTGCAGGAAGGATATGTGCAGGAGAAGTCTAATCCATGATCCAAACCCCTTCCTCTTATGTTTATGAATCATAGAAAGGAAAAGTAGAGAGTTTGTAAACTGTAAAGTCCTTTTCAGCTCAAATCAGCTTTCAAAAATCCAAGAATAGGGAAGAGGAGCAAAGAGCTGGCCCCAATCCAACCTCCCACATGCTATAGCTACCTAGCAGACCTGAGAACAAGAGCAGATAATCTGGATGGTACTTTTGACCAGTTTGCTGAGTACTAACAACTCTCTGTTCAAAAAGTATCAATTTCTGTGCAAAAGACCACATGGTACTTATGAGGCATGAGCTCAAGCCAACCTGGTAAGTTTTTCATCACATCTCGCAAAGATGTGGAGAAGGCAATAACATCAGAGCTAAAAGAATATCTGAGAGAGAATTCTTAGCATATGGATACGCTGGCCAGAAAGCATGTTTAAGAGGAGAGAGTCAACAAAGCACATTCAGTCAAGGGTCTTCCACGTCATTCATGAAAATGTGAATTAGAGTATCAGCTTGCACAAAATGGAATTTATTTGAAGTACATTTACTGGAAAATACAAAGAACTGTACTGGTGCTCTTGGAGACTTGAGCAATACCATAAAAGCAACAGAACAATGAAAAATGTGAAACTGTTCACAATTAGTAAGAATGAATGTGTATCAAAAAGTAATATTTAGAAAATTACAGTGAAAGAGTGGCATGAGAAGGATATAGTACACATACAGTCATAAATAATGTTGATCAAAGTATTCATAGCATATTTTCACAGGACCAAATATTTAGTTAATATATTTCATGGTTGAAGGAATTTTTGCCAGCGTAGTTTGTCCAATATTTGCCTATTTGCTTGGGTTCCTAAAAAATATTAAAAAGATTTTAATACATCAACAGATATTTCCTCTATTTAAACAACTTCACAGCCAATACATCAGAATATACAAAAATAGTATTGCCAGCAATTTAATAAGGCAGTTATCCAATAAATAAATCAAGATTAAAGTGATAAACCTTATTCTTCAAATATCCATGGAGACTTCTGGTGATTGCTACCTTGTTTTCAAGGTACTTGCAGATCAATCCTTTTGTGAGGTATTTAGAATCTTTCCAGATATCAATATCAGACTGATTGGGTTTTTACAGTTTTATTTAATTGTTTAAGAGACATCCATTATTGCTGCTTTCTTTTTTCCTGCTCTAGAATAGTAATCTTTACCTTTTTTATTTCTAATACCTCTCGCTCAGTTCACCACAGTTCCTGAACCCATATCTGCCTTTCTATAATGTCTTTCTCTTCTCTACGGTAATATTATTATTATTTCTCTCTCATACCTCCTCCGTTAACTGGTTAGATTTATGGAGGAGAATGCTGACTGATTTAATGTAGGAGCAGAGGGCTTTTTCCAGCATCTTGGCTCCTTGTCTAGCTAGCTATGGCCAGAGAGCAGACAGTGAATATTTACTTATTTAATTATTGCTACGTTTATCTCTTGCCTTTACCCCAAAGGCAAAAGAGCATTTCCTCCTCTATTCCCCACCCCCAACAGTAATTGGTTGGGGCTGAGCTTGGGCTGAGAGAGAGTAAGAGACTCAAAGTCACCCAGTGAGTTTCCAGGAATGAAGCGGAAATTGTAAGTGGATTTCTCCATTTGTAGTCCAACCTCTTAACACTATACAACCCCGAGCTCTCACAAATGTTAGCTCAGCTGCCAGTGGATGATGTTTATTTATTTACCATCAATTATTATGTCCCCTACTCAAATATCTGTGGACAGCAGGTACACTTGTAGATATTTTCTTTAGTATTTATCAATTCCCTTGCTCCTTTTATTCTTAAAAAAATAATTTTAAAATGGAGTCAAATTTAAAATATTGCTTTGGGAATTAAAAAAAAAACATTTTAAGATAACTGGCTATCACCCACTATCAGTTTGAAAATGTGCCCACTGATCAGGAACAACACCCCATCCCAAAATAAGATGAGGTGACGGGGAGGCATTTAAGGATGATATTAAAGCAGGAAGCCACTTTGCCTGTTTCCTATCTTCTAAATGGGTGTTATTTGATTAATGTCCAGCAGGGCAGCCTTGAATTGACAAGTCCTGGAGTAACTATTTATGAGAAGATCCAGTACAGGTAGTCCCCGACTTACGACCACAATTGAGCCCAAAATTTCTGTTGTTAACTGAGACATTTGTTAAGTGAATTTTGCCCCATTTTATGAACTGTCTTGCCATAGTTGTTAAGTGAATCTGGCTTCCCCATTGATTTTGCTCGTCAAAAGGTTGCAAAAGGTGATCACATGACCTTGGGAAACAGCCACGGTGATAAGTATGAACCAGTTGCCAAGCATCTGAATTTTGATCACATGATCATGGGGATGCTACAAAGGTTGTAAGTGTGAAAAATGATTATAAGTCACCTTTTCCAGTGCAGTTGCAACTTCAAACGGTCACTAAATGAACTGTTGTAACTCGAGGACTACTTTCAAAATATCAAGGTGGCCACCAGTCTAGAAAAGTTGTCTCACTGGGAGCACCTAGGTGCTACTGGCAAGCTTGTGAATTATTATTAAATAATGAAAAACGGAAAAGAAATTAAAAAAGAAAAAAACCTACTATTACTGGATGATAAAGGGCTACATCTTCCAGAGATAAAGGCATAGCAATAATGTTCTTCTCACCAACAACAGATGATTTCTCATCTTCAACCCTGCCAGGCAAAACAAAGCTGGGAACCAATAGCTGTATTAGTAATTATATCTTCAGTTATCATCCATTTATCATGGCGTCATGGTATAAAGTAGGTGACAGAAGCACTGAGATTTTGTGTTCTAGACATCCTGTTTTTACATAATGTTAGGCAGTCCTCAATTTACAAACACAACTGAGACCAGAATTTCTGTCGTTAAGTGTGGTCATGCAGCATGATGTGATGTCACATGACCGCACTGCTTAGCAATGGCAATCTTGACACACCCTGCTGCCATTGTTTAAAAAGTTCCACTGAGGACTTTTGCTGAGGAACCATCCCAATTTGCTGAGGAACCATCCCAATTGAAGCCATTCTGGGCTTGATTCCTTTTCCAACTCCCCACACTGACCTATCTCCTTCCTTCCTCTGCCTTCAGGCCATTCTGCACTTTGCCATGCAGGATGGCAAGCAACCTCACAATCACACAGACTTGGAGCTACCTGCCATGTTGTGGCTCAGGGGCATCTTGGCATGTAATTGTAGCCACAACTCCGGCTTGAATCCCAAGCCGCAGCCCCAGCCACTTTAACAACATGGCAAAAAGCCATAGTGCTCCAGGAAGGCCCAGTAGTGCACTGTAAAGCTGCAGCATCCTGAGAAACCTCAGCTATCCTAACCCAGAGTCACCCTTGCCATCCTGGACTGTGAGGCCCTTTCTGTGCTACGCTCTACAGCCCCAGCTGACCTTCACCATCTTCTTGCTCCCACTCCTGATGAGGTCTATCTCCCTCTGCCCTTTGCAAGACAGCTACTGATCATATGAGGCCACCTTTATCAAGTCTCATGAGGACACTGTAATGGATGACCTAGGGAAGAACGCCTTGTGTGACCAGCAGTTGCCTCACGAAAGGCCACAGCAGGCATGTTTGATCAGCAAAAAGAGCAAGAAGTTGTCAAAGGTCAGGTGCGCAACAGAGGTCATGGAGTGTAGAGAACCAAAATGGCATAGACAGGAGGAAAATCGGCAGGTAGGGAGACCTGTAGCATTCCTACAGCCACAAGTGAAGCTGGACTGCCAAGCGCCTGAATTTTGATCATCTGTAACTTCAAACGGTTGCCAAATAAATGGTCATAAATCAAAGGCGTTGCTTATACATTCAAAAAGCTAAAGTCAATCAGCATGCAGTAAATAGATATTGGAGCAAACACAATCGCAAACTTTAGAATTTCCAGCTCCAAGTAAATGAGAACTATTAGTCTCGGTCTTACTCATCGTGTGGTTTACTCAAACCATTTCTAATTTAGAAATTATGGTAGGTAATTTTGTTAGCTTCATGAAGAAATCACTAGTATATGAAATCCAGCACCTTCCTCAGCAACGATTCTCTAAAAACAGTACATGGATATTTTTTGCATTGAGCTTTACAAATAAATTCTATAAAACAATTATTGAATTTTGCTCTACCAAATTTTATATCCACTTGATCCATTAACAGGATGCGGCTTATCAGCAGCCTTAAAGACGAAAAAACTTACATATCAACATGTTTCTCTTGCTTCAACAACATTTTCTTTTCTTTTGAAATTCTGAGCATTTTGGGAGAGTCTTTCTGATGCATTTCTTGCTGCTTTGCATGAATTAAACATGGAATTGTGTTTTCTTCTATTACCATCTTATTGCATTTCAGTCTGGACTGTTTATGACAATTTGGAAACAAATACTCCATCTTGAAATCACAAAAACAAAGGGGTTTCCCCCCAAAAAAAGTCATTTGAAACAATTTCACCCTATTAAATGTGAACTTGAATATTTAACACAGTTACTATTTAGTAAGTTTGCATATTTTAATTTATGTCGTAGCAATTTTATTGGAAATATCAGTGTTTTGATATTCTTTTGTCAATGAGTTTGTGCAATGATGAAAAATATATGAATGCTAAATTTTTATTGCTAGCTTTTCATTTTTTATTGCTGTGCTCATCCAAAATATCATCCATAGGAAGATGCAAATCATGAAAAAGTATCATATACAAAAATTAGATAAAGCAGCTTTTAAAACTCATAACAATATGTAAATCATACTAATCACATTGCTGTTAGAAATGTTATGTTTGCAGAAAAAGTGAATTTTTAGGGAGGCTTCTATATCTGTCCAGTTTATTTATTGTTGTTGGTACTATGTTACAGGTTTCTTTCTAGGCATCTTTCAAAACTCATCTACTTCAAGTCATAAATTTTACCCTTTACCAAACTTTCAAAATATTATTGGCACTGAAGTATAGGCTATAACTGCCCACTATCCTGGAATAATTGATCACATTGTCGTGATTGGAAAATATACAGATAACCTCAAATTTAAAATATACTGACTTCCAAAAAACATGGCCAAAGACAGAAAATTGTGAAGACCATCTAGTGGGAGCTTTAGCCTGATGTCTTCATCAGAAATGAGTATTCTGACCTTTCTCTTAGCAGATAAATGGTTGACAGATAAGCTTTTGAACATTCAAAACCAAATTCTGAATATAAAATATCCCCATTAATACACTGTCATTTTATTTCTGGGAATGCTTTTCTAAATCATATTGTTATATTTGTTATATTTCATTTAACATCAAAGACAACAACAAAAGTCATTGGGAAGCATGTATATTAATGATAATCTACAACAGGGGTGTCAAACTGGCGGCTCACGGGCTGGAAGTGTCACACGCAGGTCACGGCCATCCCAGGTCCGCGAATGGGAAAAACGTTGCAAAACATCACATGACAGCAGCGTGTCACTGCAAGTTTGACACCTGTGATCTACAATATGTAAATGTAAATCTTAACACAGATAAGATTGATACTTACCAGATCATGGACACTTTGCCCTTTCCTGATATCTGAAAACTGACCACTTTGCTTTAGGAGCCTATTCCAAAAATAACCAAAAACAAAACAAATTAAGAACAGAAACAGCTAGTATCTTCTTAAAGGACAAGACACTTCCTAACTTGCTTCAGTAGCAATTCTTCCAGGAAAACAAGGACACCAAAGATTGCTGTCGGTACATTTGAAACTGGCCAAGAATCTCGGTGTCATCTGTACAAGGTACTTCTATACATTTTTTAAAAAAATAACTCTTCAGCATCGTCTTTTATATTAGAGAATCCTGAAAATATAATTAATGAAATGCAAAAAACGTTTTAAAAAATCATTTCACCATTTTTTAAAGAAATCTGATTATACTCTTGATAAGCCAAAGGGGGAAAACGTCACCTAAAACTTATGTATTACAAATGAAAAAAATCAAAATAATTATTAATTCTAGCACTGTTACGATGCTGTTTATAATTATTTTCATCCGTTTCTATTTTAAGACATTACATTTTAAGACATTTTCCAGTGTGAAATATTTTTCTTATCTGGGAAGGATGTTTCAAATTGCCCTTTTCAATTCCCGCAGACATAATATTAAATATAGTTGATATGATTAAATCAATATGTCATGTAATTTTTTCCTTCAGGTTCATGCAAAGAAAGCCAAACTCTGTAAAATGAGCCTCTCCATAGCTATATTAATAAATAAATATAGAATGAGTCAATTTATAATATGGTATATAGAAAACAAGTACTCATGTGACATTACATACAAAAATAACTTAAAGCTACCATTCGTGTTTCTATTGATTTCAAAGACCACAGTTCTTTTCTAAGCACGATTTGGATATGTCAAATATGTTTTTAAAAAACAAAGTTAAATATATTAATGTAGTCAAATCTTTACTTTCTCCCCTCTCCAAAAGAATAAAATGCATACAAATGCCCTCTTTGATAGTCTTGCAATTCAGCTTCCTTAAATTTGTTAGAGCCAATTTGTACGTTGTTATATCCTCATTTATCGCAGTCACTGTTTGCTGAACACCATGAGCCCCACATTCTGTAGACATGACAAGACACATGTTCCTCTTCCTACCTTTGAAAGTGCAGAAATATACTTCAGTAATTGGGTTACAGTGATCAACTTATCTCTGGTTCCAAGGGGCAAAAGTCTGATGTTACTTGGCCAACTCTCACTGGGAAACATTTTAGACCAGGGTTAATCAGATGTGGTCCCAATGAATGCAATGAAGATATTTAAGTACTTTAATCCTGATTATGTGTCACCAGGTTATTGTCTCTTAGTGACCACATAATGTGCTCCAAGATGACCTGTCTACAAGGCAGCCCTTCAAGCCTTCCAATGATGCACCCATGGCTACTGTTAATTGTGTCTATCCACCTCATCATCATTTAATCTTTCATTCCAGTAAGCTCTTTCAAAGCTCCAGCTATACTGTTAGAAACTTTGCATAGATTCTAAAGGTCAGTAACAAACATTTGTATTAAACAGAGCAAAGCAAAATGAGTGTTGCTCTAATAATGATAATGCCACATATTATAACTCACCGCTTGGACAGTGCCATTTTAATAAGGGAAAAGTAATACACATGATTCAGACAATGAAGATGCATTTCATGCTTCCTTCTTTTATCTGATTCCTTCTGTCAATTAAAAAAAAAGAGTCAGATTTGCGCTGGAAATCTAGAACCCTGGCTTTAATGCCATTTATTAGAGAAAAGATAGAGCACTGAGAAGAAACTGACAGAGAATTTCAAACCATTTATGTATTCATTTTATTATCCTAATAACTGTTCAACCCCCACCCCCACCCCCAATATACAATTTAGATCTTTTCCCATAATCGGTGGGCAGTGCAGAAATTCGAATGAAAGCATCCCAATCCAGCTTCTACTGGAGCATATCTTACTAATGTCTACTCTATTGTCAAAGTCACTGTTCGGAAACTCTTTCTAACATTCCACTGAAATCTACCTTCCCCTAACTTAAAAAGATGATCCCAGGTTTTGTACTCTAGAATCAAAGACAGTTTTAATTTTCTTCCAGATGATGTCCTTTCAGTTACTACCTCTCTCACATTCCTAACCAGAACCATCATCTTTCCCAAAGACTACACATTTCTAGTTCTGTCAGTCTCTCTCCACAAGACTAGTCCCCTGATTGTTTTCATCGGTCCAACTTGATCCAATTTCCCTTTATTGTTCTTAAAGTGTGGGGCCAATAACTACTAAAAATTGGAATCTGACCAGAGAAGTATAAAGTGGAACGATTACTTCCTATTATTTGAATTTATAGTTAGAAATATAGAAAACTGACAGCAGAAAAAGACCTAGTGGTCCATCAAGCCTCTCCTTTGAGGTTTTTTGTATGTATGTATGTATGTATGTATGTATGTATGTATGTATGTATGTATGTATGTATGTATGTGCGTGCATATAGATACACACATACATATACACACACATAATTATTTTTATTCTATTTTTAATTTTTGTCAGATGAGTTCTGTTGATACAATCAAAAAGTACATTTCAGTCATATAATACTGCTCATCATCCATTTGTAATCAGAAACTATTCCAAGATCTTGTTCACAATTACAGTTACTATTACTAAGCCACTATTTCCCCATCTTATATCTGTGCATTCAATATTATTTTTTTCTAAGTGAAGAAATATGCATATGTCTAAGTTTAGTTTCATCCTCGTACTTTCATTCCATTTCTTTCACCTTATCAATATATTTTGAATATTATTTACATGTTCTAGCATAATCAGATTACATTAACAACTAGTTCAATCAGTTATTTAGAGAGGGTTTTTTGTATACGTTAAATATATAAAACTAGTTTGTATGGGTTGTAGTATCTCAATATGTTGCTTAATAGATTATCAAAACTTTCAGGAGTTCAGTTGAAATCTTACCTCAATCATAGACTGAGTGGAGAACCAGAAGGAAGCCAACTTTGGCTTCCGTGTGCCCTGTGAGAGTAATAAAATATTGACTCTCCTTAAGGTATTGTAAAGAATATATGATGAGCAAATATTCCAAAGTAGTGTTTCAAGTACATCTCTTCCTTTCTCCTCTTCTTTTCATTATTTTGACATAAAGAAGCTATGACAACCTTGTTCAAAGCATATTTACCGTATCAGTGACCTACTGGAAAATTATGGTTTAAATAGATACTAATTAAAATAGATAGATTTCATGCCACAGCAAACATGTCCTTATGTAACCTCTGTTAGGACTATTTCACATTATTGTTGACCAGAACCGTTATAAAAAAGGTATGTTATATATTTCATTAAGCTAAGTGACAGAGGAAAACACGCCATCTGATTCCATCACCTTCCAGGGTCTGCTCTGTCCTTGTTAGTGTTAGTTCCAAACACTTTATTGAATAAAAATGATCAGACCATCTGACAGAACTTTAAATAAAAATAAATAAATGAATGAATTTTGCTATTGTCTCTAGAGTCACTAATAAATGTAGTATAAAAATCTATTCCTTCATACATTATGACTGATTCATCCAGACTCTATAACATTTTCAATTTTTGGAGCAACAAAAGCATATGACCATGTTTTCATAACATTAAATATGATGGTGGGCTCTTCTGTGGCAGCAAATTTATTTGCTTTCCCTGGTCTATGTGGAAAAAGTGTTAATTTGAAAAAAGCTTCAAAAATCTGTGAAACAGATTTCAAAAGAACAGAAAAAGGCAGCCAATGCAAGGCAAGGTTTACAGCCCTAACAGGGAGATAACCAACAATCTCACTCTGCTGTGCATAATTGATTGGGAAGCTTGATTGTATCCTCCTGCAGCCTAAGGCCCTAGAATAAAATGCAAGTGGGAAATGGCATTTTGAATAAAGACAATGTTGACACAAACCTGGAGCCAGCCTCTGTATGATTAAGGATACCTTCCTAAAAGCACCTTTCTCCAAAATTCAGTGACCTTTGGCCTTCTTTACAAGCAGAGCTATATTTTTCTAATTTAGGTAAGAGCTCAGTAGGATCAATTGCTGTATCCTGTTTTCATCAGTCCTGAAAGACCTGGGTTAAAGGTAGGTTTAAGGATGTTTGCAGGACACTATTTTCGGCTGTTCTTAGCAAAGTTTTAATGGTACTATGCCCAACTCAAAGATGGCCATCTCAGAGGGAAGAGCCAGCTTGAAAAAGCAGTTAAGTCCCAAGAGCTTCAGATAAGAGTGTGAAACCTACCCCTCCCCTTGACTTTGTAGTTCTCTAATCACCTTAAGTAAAGAAGACTTGTGAATCTCTGTGGCAGGGAGGAGCTGATGGCCCAGTAGCCTACCCTTCTTGTGTAGACGCCTTCCACCCAGCCTTCACTACAAAATTATCACAATAAAAGGCAGTGCTTCCTTTCAGTTCTCAGCTTGATCTTGAAACTTCAGAAATTCTTCTTCATACTGTAAAACTGTGGCTTCTCTCCAGGTGAAGAATAAAAATAAATAACCCCACCCCCACCTGCGTACACATGCATATATACAAACATAGCCACTTCTATCCCACAGTTACAATTTGAGGATAGAAGGATTTGGGGGGGGGAGGGGGGGGACAATGCAAACCTGGTGAAGAGGAGCTGAAGAATGCGCCACCTGCTGAGATTTCAATGGCTCTCTTTGCTTTTTCCCCACATCAGAAAACAGGAACTGCAGAGGAGTAGAAGGAGAGATTTTAAAAATCCCTATGAAATTTCAGTCGACCTTAAGACATGTTTCTCTGTAACATATAATAAATAAACCATAAAATCGGTTATTCCCAGTGTAATATAAATATAGCTGTAGATTTTATTGGCATTGATTTATTGCTGTATAAAAACTAATTACATGATACGATAATGATAAAGGGTGTAAAAAAACCCACTGCCTGGTGATAAATTATCTGGCCTTCTACTGTATTGCATTTAACAATATTTTTAAGTTTTGTTAACTGTACACTAGACTATTGTCTGGTTTAGAAACTGATGTTATTGTATTTGTTTTCGCTGAAATGAAAATTGGCACTTACAATAAATGACAAATCCTGTTTTAATTGTTGGATATTTACATAGTGAACATTTTATAAATCTTACCTTGCTAAGCTTTTTCCTTCTGTGAATGATTTTGTGTTCCAAGATGGAAATATTCAGGCCATTGACTCAGCAGGACAAATAAGACATTATATTAATTGGGGATTTTTATGAATACAATATTTAATTCCACCACATTAATTTGGAAGAAAAAAGATGCAGAGTCCTGATCTAGACTCTCCTGATTTGGACTACATAGCCTTGGATCGATCCCCAGTTACAATTAGCTCTTGAAAACTTGGATATAATATGTTGATCTAAATCAGCCTTCTCCAATCTGGCACCTTCCAGACATGTTGAGATGCAGTTCCCAAAATTACCACACAAACCAGAGATGAAAAGTGAATGCACAATTGCTAAATATTATGCGCCTTTGTAAAGATTCAGACAGTCCTTGGTTAATAATGGTAATTGGGACAGGAATTTCTGTTGCTAAGCAATGCGGTCGTAAAATTCAATGTCATGTGATCACATCACTTAGCCACAGCAATCCTAGCAGCCCCCATTGCCGTCATTAAGCGGATCACACTCGGTTGTTAGGTGATGATTCACCTCGATCCAAGCCATTCCCAGCTTGGTTCCTGAAGCCTCAAGCCTTAGTAAGCTGCAATAAGACTGCCTCCACTTGAATTTCTCCCATTCACCTATTATCCCATCTCTCTCTTTATGGTTACCGTGCATAGCGGCACTCAGTGAGGGAAGGGTCTAAGACTTAGTGCTGAAGTAGAGCTGGTCTCAGCCAGTTGCTGCCACCCTGAGGCCTGTACATCAGCCCTAGCATTGCTGGCACCGCCATTGCAATGAGTGCTGGCCAGCTTCATGATGCAAAATCATAGCCACACCAGTGCCAAGCCTAGCTCTAACTTCAGCTGCCCTGCACTCTGCCAGCCCTGCCACCCCCAGTTGACCTTTGCCAACTTCTTCCATCCTCCCTTCTAGACATATTCCTTGCTTACTGAACATTTGTTCAGCAACTGCTCAAAGTTGTGACAGTGCTGAAAACATGGTACCTACAATCTGTTCTTGAAGTTCCAGCTATTGTCATGCCTTCAGAGTCATGTGATTGCAATTCAGGAATTTAGTAACTGTCTCACACTTACAATGATTGTGGTGCCCTGTGGAACTGACCAGCCAGCAGGGAAGGTCGCAAGTCACTCTGGTAATTCCCCATCCTTGGCGTTCCTGCGCATTGCACTGCACCCTCCTTTCTTTGACTTCCCTATACTCGTACCTTGCCACATTGGTTAACACTTCCAGGTAAACTAGACAGGAAACAACTAGATGGGCTAATTCTACTTTATTATAAGTCTAAATTAATAGAATCTCGCAAGCCTGAGAACCCTAACTTTCCGCTGTCAATAAAATAGTGTTTAATTCCCAACCTATACCTCTTCTATCTTCTGCGTGTTGATGTTCTGATCTTAATCCTACCTAATTTTCTCTGTTCCTGCATTAAAAATTCCTGTGCATCATAACCTCAATGCAGGTTGCAAAAGCTGCAGAGGGAAAAAGGGAAGGAACTTTGCCCTATGAAATTCAGTGAGAAAAATTTGGAGCTGTTACTCTCTCTCACCCACTGAAATAAAGGAACATCACAGTTCATAATAAACTGGAATCTGAATTCAATGCCAATCTTATTCATTCTTATTTGCATAGATCTGGCATATTTGTTTAAGTGATGCATAAAGTCATAGATTTATAAATACCCCTAGGTTTACAGTTTGCCTTTCTGCTAGAAGACAGGGCTTGCTAACTCAAAGCCAGGGCAAAGTTTACGGCAAACTTTTTTAGTCAGATTCTCAGAGAGCGTATAAATCCTCACATTCATGCATTTCTTCCAAAGCACTGGGGTGGGGAGAGATCCCCAGAATTGTGGTAAAATTGAAATTTGTAATGAGCAAGCTAAATTATTATATGCATAGGGAATATTTTAAACTGCATTAAGTACAATTGAAATCGATCTGTCATTTCCTCTTTTATTTTTCTATTCTAGCCAAACTTTTTGGAGTGTAGCCCATTACATGTCACTCAAGGGTGTCCATGGAGGAAGGGAATGTAAAAAAAGTGACAGCTCTCTGATCAAAGTCCTACCCTGTTTTATGGGCTTCATATGATTGTGGCTATCAAGGTAACTTTTTAAACCCCACCCTCTGAACATCTTTGATGCCATTAAACATTAGTTTTCTTAAACCATTGATCTAAACAGTGAACCAGATCTCTAGGTACCTAACAAATATTTTAAATCCAATATTTTATTTATTTTCAGTAACTCTGGGCACCTTACAAAGAATAAGTGAAATGTGCTTTGTTCCAGCTTATGGGTGATGTTTTGTATTATAGGAAAGACACTATTGAAGATTTCTTTTTTACCATGTTTCAAACCAGTATGTCATTTCTTTTTAAATACCAGAAACCTCTTTTTGAAGAGAACAGGCACAATTCTACCTAAATGTTTAATTTTTTGCTGTGTTTTTAAATATGCTCCAAATTGAATTCATTTGCTCTGGTATGAAAGTGGAGCAAATATTTAATTTTCTTTCTCTAGAATCTACACTAAAGTGCTTTGCTGTAGCTCAGTTGTGCCCATTTTATTTGGATGATTAGCATCATTATAAAATACCAGTACTTTTCTTCAGTTACATGTTCAAGTTGTGCAATTCATTATGATATCTGCAAAACATATACAGTATGTATGCTTCAGTGTACACTGTTTGTATAGTGTTACATCAATTTTAAAAGAGTCTCTAAAGGGCTTTTGGTTTGCAACTGCACTTCATTTTTTAAAAATATTTATTTTTTAATCTTAAAAAAATTAGATTTTCTCCTTTTCAACACAAAATGGAATTAGCCCATGGAATTTAAAGAGATTTAAAAATTTATACAATTTCCCACATCTTCCTGAATAATTCAAAAGCTTAAATTTGATAGAAAGATCATAGCATAAGAACTAATAATTTATTGCAAAGGCAAACTATGGAAAGTTATTTGTTGCCTTAGAAACCCGTAACTCTGGATTTCCTGCCTTCGAAGTTAATTCATCTTTACTTGTAAACATTATTTCAATGTTGTCCTTTGCTCACAATTAAATGCAGGATTAGTTTTTAGCTAGGAAAATGCTATTGAAAAGTTTCCCTCAGTCTTAATTTCTCTCCATTGCTACTTATGTGGAAAAACATTTCCATGCACAAGCAAAAAAAAAAAGGGGCGGGGGAGGATGGGACCCTACTGCCATATTTTTTTTCCTGCAAAAAGGCTGCCTCCTCGGCAGATATCTTAATGTACCTGAGACAACTAATTAAAAAAGGAAGTGGTCAAAGTCATTCTTCTTTGTAGACTTCAAAGGTGATCCCCTCGCCTTCCTCCTCTTTACATTTTACTGTCTGTCTCTGTGCAGCTGTCAGCTTACCCTGAGAGTTTCATGGCGTCAAACCTGCCTCCTCCTGCTCCATAAAGTGACAGCCTTGGGTTGGTGGAATGCAGGTGTAGGAAAGGGAAAAGACCAAGATGAGCCTGCTAATGATTTCTCTGACACCTCATGCTGGGCTGCTAAAGAAAGAAATCTATGCCCACTTCTCTTTGTTTGGTCAGATATTCTAGGATCCGCTGCTTTTCCCCACTGCAAAGGAGCTTGGGGTTTTTATTTGTAGGGCAAAGGCTCTATTCTAAAAAGATGTCTTCTTATCCAGGGTTTGAAAACTCTGAAGCTTTAATTAGGTACTGAAGTGGAGACAGGAAGCACCAAAGGCTTCTATTTTCTTGATAACTTCACTCTGCAAATGCTTCAGAGTTAATTCCATTGCAGCTCAGATTGGTTTGAAAGATGCAAGAAGTCAAATGAAAATCTGCTGCCCTGCGAAGATCATATATCTTGCTTCCGGGTTAGCAGAAAATTAGGGTCAAGAGTTTTCATTTCATCACTATAAATGTTCTAGTATTCAGCTAGTCCTCTTGATTTTTCTGTTTACATTCAAGTAAGTACATGACTAGGTATGGGTTATATGTAGGATAAGAAAATTTGAATTTTCCTCCCTGTCTTCTAGATATGGATTTTAAAAAGGAAGCAAAACAGCTGTAATTGTGTCTAATCACTAAGTCACACTGCAGACAAAGTTATCTGGCAAGTAAAAAAAACCAGTTACACAGTATGTGTTCATGAAACCAATGGAATGTATTAACCATGATTAACTAGAGTCTTTGCTTCTGAGGAAAGGTAACAACCACCATTCAGCTAGGATGGTTGTATTTTACTCATACTGAAAAATCTAATTTTGCTGTGGATGGCATACTGAACTAAAGTAAATCAAGGAGAATTAAATTAGCCTGATGTCTCATTGGCAGTATATTCCTCTAAACTAATAATGAAAAACCCAGGCATTTAAAATATTTTCAAACATTATTTTAGATACTATGTTTTTATAAAATAAAGTGCAGTTGAGTTTGTTTAAAAATACTAAAGGGCATATAATGCAAATGTTGAAGATTGCTTAATGTCCTATCTAGAAGTGAACATTTTGAATACTGTCGCAATGTAATGCAATTGAAAAAAAGGTTCTAAACTAGTTCAAGGCAGAAAATACGTAAAAATTCTAGTGTTAAGTCCTACAATAAATTTAATTCCATTAAAAAGGAAAAAAACTATCAGTTTCTTCCCCAGCGTAGCTCAAAGTGGGTGCAATTTGTATCGTTATCCTACCCACCATAGTTCTTGCCTTTCCTCAGTGTACTAGATGTGATCCCGGCTACCAAAAGTTTTGCTTCACAAAATTCCACAACTTATACAATATAGATTTAGCTCCCATAGTTTCCAGCTGGCATAGCCAAAGGCCATTAGGACTAAGTATAATGGGAACTGATCCAACACATCAGTAAATAAATTGGCTCTAGGGAGGGAAAATATAATACACCAAATCCTTTAACAATGGAATAAAATTCCCCTTGCCTTCACTAAAGGAATCTGCTCTTAATTCAAAATACATTTTCCACTAAGACTGACCCGTGAAGATTATCCAGTTCCTACTGCTGCTTGTTGTTTACCACTGATTACATGCTTAGCTGTTTGGTGGGCCACAGAACTTACATGCTCTGAGCAGCTTACAAGACCTTGCCAATGACATAATTACAAGGCTGGGAATTGGGATTTAGATCACATGCATAGCTTCATTGCACTGCAGAACTGTGATATGGAACAGTTCTTTCTAAAAGCTAAAGACATACAAGTAGTCCTCAACTTACAACTATTTGTTTAGTAACCATTACAACGGCACTAAAAGTGACTTATGACCATTTCTCACATGACTGTTGCAGCATCCCCGTGATCAGGTGTCAAAGTTCAGACTCTTGGCAACTGACATGTATTTATGACAGTTACAATGACCTGGGATCACGTGATCACCTTTTGTGGCCTTCTGACAAGCAAAGTCAATGGGGAAGCCAGATTCACTTAACAACCATATTACTAATTTAACGATTGTTGTCATTCATTTAACAACTGTTGCAAGAAAGTTCATAAAATGGAACAAAACTCGCCTAACAACTGATGTCTTGCTTGGCAACAGAAATTGTGGTCGTAAGTCGAGGGTTACTGTATTTATACCTGCCCTGATTCTTTTCAGGTTTTGCACTTGGAAACAGTTATATAAATTATACTTCCATGCTAATTTCTGAATCCTGTAAAGCAGGTGTTAATTCACTTGAGAAAAGCTTGGCAATGTTTCCTCACATTTTAACCAATATGATAAGCTTTCCCTTTTGATTTTATCCCCTAGTTTTATCAATTATTACTCTATCACAATGTGCTATCAAATAATTATTGTAACATGTTACTATTTATTTGTTTATTACATTTACAGGTTTTGTAACTATGGATCAATTTTCAGAAGTTATTTTCAAGGATTCCATTCCAGCCAAAAACTGGAGATAGCAAAACGGTAAGTGCTGAAATGGTGAGGCTTTGGGATTTGGGGGGTCACTTTCTAGAACGAATGGATCATCTTATTATTTCATGAACGCTTCCTCCCTATTTCTTCCACAGAGATGGCCTGTACAATCTATCTGCTTCTCCTTCCTTCATATTCATTTGCTGCCTCAGGAGGTTCCAGGTGGCTTCCTTGAGACCACTTCTGTCATCTTCAGAGCAGCTCACTCAGCTGGTGGTGAAGGATTTGGGCCACGAGGCTTCAATTGGTCTCTGCTAGGTGCAGCGCTTTTAAGGTTTGGGGGCATCAGGAGGGGGGCGTCTTAATTTCAAAGCTAGAATCAGTACACATATCAAGACTGTGTGAGAGATGGATCTTTAAGTTTTTAAGTAACATGATTGCTAATTGAATCTGTCTTCTTCATTGACATTGTTTGTCAGAAGGTCACAAAAGGTGATTACATGATCCTGGGACACTGCAACCGTCATAAATATGCGCCAGTTGCCAGATTCAGCAACTGAATTTTGATCACGTGACCATGGGGATGCTGCAGTGGTTGTAAGTGTGAAAAACGGTCATAACTCACTTTTTTAATATTGTAACCACATTCTTAAATTATTTCTTCTCAATTTCTGTTGTTAACTGTCAACTTAGTTATTACAAAACATATTGTGTAATTTTGACGTATGTCTCACTATTAAGGTATTATAAAACATTCTAGCATTTATGTTCTAATGTGGCTTTATTCTAGCCATTCAAATATTGCAGTCTCATGTGAATAATCTAAGGCAACAACTGTGATATACACGCATATTAATTTGAGAATATCTTGAGGTGAACAAAATCTTGCCCAAAAATCCTCTGTCCTTTTATTCTTTATCGCGATCAGTTGAAGGCTACAACATAGCAAAATTGAGAAATGAAAGAATTCTTCTTTGAAAGACAAAAAATGCTAAATTTAAAGAGGCATAGAAAATCTATCTAGGTAGTAGAACAGAAGGCCACTGAATTCTAATCACATGAAAGAAGGGGAAAAAACAACCCAAATAATAATTTATAAAATATAATAATATAATTATTAGCTGACCTTGCACATATTTTCAGCATTCAAAGTCCTTCATGCAACTCTGAATTTGTGATCACAGCAAAATCTCTTTCAAATGGTTAAACAATATTTTATACAGCAGAAAAATGTTAGCTGTCCCATCATCATTCACCAGCATTAAGCCAATTGTTTCAAATGGTAGAAAGGGCCAATTTTTCCCCTTTTACTTTGGAAAACATTTGTTCCATTTGCTGTTGGCTTTTCATATTCATTTTCGTAGCAGTTGATGGACAGCAAATATCCACAGACTGCAACAAAAGAGCTGCAGTCTGCTGTGAAAATTAGGAGGGGACAATGAATGCTTATTTTTTACTCTTAGAGAAACCTAAAATAAAATTAATTCATCCAGTAGCAAAGAGATAATTCATTATGAAAATGTAAAATTGTTTAAGCCCTTCATTTGAAAAATAATAATTAAAAAATGAATAATCTGTTCACAAATACAACTATTCAGTCTAATTTCATGAGCATTAGGATAAAACATAAATTTATATAATGCGGTGCACTTCATCCATTTTGTTGAGTCCTACATAGTTGTTTCCATAGTATTAAAAATTCAACGTTAACATAAACTTGATTAGCCTCCCTTAACCAAGGGAACTGTATAGTCTGCTAAGTACTGACAATTTTCTATTAATGAGTTTTGGAAGAGATTTATACACTGGATCTGCACAGATCTAATGTTCAAATATATATTTTCAAGTGGAGTTCTTTTTGCCGGACTGCATCTAGTGCCACTTAAGCAAGAAGACTTCCCTTTTATAATTGCAAATCTTTTTTAGCAATTACCCCACCTAATTATCCAGGTTAGATCTGAAATGAATATAGGAGAGTGGCATGGGAAGAAAATCTGTTTCGTTGGATATGTCTATTCACCAGCAAATGCAGACCATTACATATATTCCTCATTTTAAAAATTACTTATAATCATTATTTCATTACATTAAGAGCTTCGGTGGAGCAGTGCTCAAATCCCAACAGGCTCAAGGTTGACTCAGCCGTCCATCCTTCCAAGGTGGGTAAAATGAGGACCCAGATTGTTGGGGGCAATATGCTGACTCTGTAAACTGCTTAGAGAGGGCTGTACAGCACTGTGAAGTTGGTATATAAGTCTAAGTGCTATTGCTGTTGTTATTCTCGTGCTTCTGTCTTAGATTTGTATTTCAAGATCTTTCAGAGTTTAGTATTTTGTCCTTCACTTGTCCATATTTAAATTTTCAAGCTCTCAGACATTCTTCAAGCTCTTTCAGGTGACCGGTAGCTTCATCCAGGCATTACTTGTTTGCTTGATAATGGTACCTTCTACTTATTACTTTATCTTGTGGTCAGATGTTGCAATGCAATTTAAAATATGGAGAAAACCCTAAGAGTTCGGGTGGGGCAGTGGTTAGAATGCAGTATTGCAGGCTGACTCTGCATTCAGTTTCATGAAACGACTGTTACTAGATTACAGAGAACCTGTTCCAAAAGACTACCATCTATTACTTTATCATGGCAGCTTACTGCAATATCAAGATTTTATACTTTTATAAATTACAAATGTTATACTTTTACTTAGCTTTAATGAAATTAGAAATATTAAGTATATCCTTGCTAGTTTTGTTTGAATCCTCGGTCCCAATAATATTTTTGACAGGGAATTCTACCAACTTCCTGCAAGTAGACTTATTTTTGAGCAAAAGGTCTTCTCCTATATAGTAATCTTGCAACATGCCCACAAAATTCCTTCTGGAAAATTACCCAATAAATTTTGGGGTATGAATGGGAGGGGAGATCCTTCTAGCAGTGATCTATTCCATCATGGATGAACATCACTGGATTTAACCTATAATTCAGATTCATCCCAGGAGTGGGAATAATGGAAAGAGGTTTTTTTAGAATAAAGGCTGGTAAACCTTTAAAGAAAATGCTTAAATATTTAATTTAATCTTAAAACTTTCACTCTACTTAAAACAGAGTGAAATAACACTTATAATTGAGTAGTTTTCAGAACTCTTTTGAAGGTATAGTTTCATCTGAATCTATTCACAAAATCTTCATTTAATGTGACACAAGTAGCTGAAAAATGAAAACTTTAAAAACATGCATTGCTTTTTGAAAAAAAGTGCTTATTGTATAAATTTGTAAGAAGCACAAAAGCTTGGCAGGAAGAGGCATCTCCTTGCCTGCTGCTGTAAAAACAGGAAGGAGGAAGTCCATTGCAAATCTGGGTTTACTGATTATCAGGTGACGTTACACTACAAAGGATGTCCATTAACAACTATCAGTGAGATACACAGATTATCCAGACTGAACAATAACTGCTCTAATGTCACTATTACAGAATATTGACCCTGGTTATAGGAAGCAATGTTAACTAACAAACTGTACTCAGCCCTTCCTGCTTGTAGAAACAGGATACTATTAGTGAGAACAATTCACAGAAATTGCACATACAGGAAAAAGTGACAAGTCAAGTATAAAGAACTAAGATTTATACATTCTTTCCCCGTTTGCAGAACTTAAGCGAATGCCATTCTTTCTGCATGTAGTAATAGAACAAAGTGATTTAAAAAAACAACAAACAAGGGATGGTATGATAGGGATCGCAGATAAAGGCTGCACATAGAAAACCTGTTACAGAATTAAGAATATGTCCTTATTTTTTTTTAAAAAAGCTGATGGATAGCAGGAAACACCTGGACATTATTTTATGAAGTATTTGAAATGATTATATTTTTTAAAACAGCACACAGATACAGAGAATACAGTATTAGCATCAGAAGTCTGTGACTATGGCAAGAGAGAGTGAGACTTTATTGTGCTTGGCATCTTTTATCTTTTATGTTTTATTGATTGTATTGTAATGTCTTGGTTGTCAGCTGGCTAGACTTGATGGGCATAGGGTGAAATACAAGTTTAATAAATTATTATATGTATGAATATGAGATACGTAATCAAAGTGACTGACAAAATGTCCTGAAGTAGCACGGGAGTGTAGGATTTATGGTATGTCCCATTATTTCCCATTATTTGATATTTATCTTTGATAACACAATTGCAAAATACTGAATATGAGCTTTGTGATTGTCTTGATGTTGAAAATTGGCTTTTGCATGTGTTCTCTTGCATGTTTAAAATTCTGTAATACAGGGGTGTCAAACTCAAGGCCCGCAGGCTGGATCTGGCCCGTGGGGTGCTTAGATCTGGCCTGTGGTGCCGGCCTGGAAACAGCAAAGGACTGGCCAGCAGTGCCTCCATGCCCCCCCCCCCGGGCTCCGTTTTCACTGGCAGAGGACTATCAAAACAAACTAATAACAAAACAAAAAGAGAAATGTTTCCCCTTTTGCATTTGAGCATGCAAGAAGGGACAGGAAAGGAGAAAGGGAAAGAGGAAAGACAAAGA